>PVJL010002543.1:35944-192735 GCA_004026885.1 Lyroderma lyra | reverse complement strand
GGAACTGCAGCCCTGTGTAGGTCTCCAGGGGGCTTAGAGCTGGGGTGTTATCTTTGCAGTTCAGAGTCCTCGCTCAGCCCTTCTACCACTCAAAAGTTCCAGAGGCTGGCTCCCAAACTCCTTCCGTCCCCAGCTTCCCAGTCTCTCTCCCTTCCCCCAAACTGCGCAGCTCCGAATAGTCAGCAGGGATCGCGTCCCGTGTGGTCTGTCTCTGCTCCCTTCCCTCTCCCCGACTCGTCCCTTTCTCACCAGCCTTCAGGTTTACTTGCGATTTGTGGATTTCTCAGCAGCCGGTTTGTCACTCAGGGTCCGCTTTCTTGGCTCCTGGTCGGCCGTTCAATTGTGTTTTCTGGGAGAGGCTTTAGGAACCTCCTCTCCAGTCGCCATCTTGTCTTCTCTCCTTATCAGTCATTTTTTAAAATAAGATGTTGTTTAATCTTCATGTATATGTGGTTTTTTTCTTCTTTCCTTTTACAGTTGATCTCCAGTTTCAAAGCTTTGTGGTCTGAGAATACACTTGGTATGATTTTGATCTTCTTCAATTTGCTGAGGCTACATTTGTGCCCCAGCATGTGGTCTATTCTTGAGAATGTTCCATGTGCACTAGAAAAGAAGGTTGCCCAGGGATTAACTGGGGTGGGGCTGGAGAGAATTTTTATTATTGTGTCAAAACTCATAATAAAATAAGATTTAAAATAAAAAGAAATAAAAAAAAAGAAAAGAAGGTATAGCCATTTTTTGCTAGATTAAATGTCCTGTAAATGTCAACTATGTCCAATCACTGTAATGTGTCATTTAAAGCTGAATTTTCCTTATTTATTTTCTGTTTGGATGATCTGTCCATGGCTGTTAGTGGAGTGTTTAAGTCTCCCACAGTGATTGTGTTTTTATCAATTTCTCCTTTCAAATCTGTTAGTAGTTTCTTTGTATATTTTTGTGCATCCTGGTTGGGAGTATATATATTAATTAGTGTCCAATCTTCTTGTTGTTGTATTGTGCCTTTTATCATTATGTATTGTCCATCTTTTTTAACCTGAAGTTTTTTTCATCAGATGTCAGTATGGCAACTCCTGCTTTTCTCTGGTTACCATTTGCTTGGAGTATTGTTTCCCATCCTTTCACTCTGAGTCTGTGTTTGTCCTTATGGCTGAGGTGTGTCTCTTGAGACAGCATATGGATGGGTTTTGTTTTTTAATCCAGTCTGTTACTTTGTGTCTTTTTATTGGTCAGTTCAGTCCATTAACATTTAGGGTGATGATCGATATGTGAGGATTTCCTGTGACCATTACTTATTTCTTTGTTTGTTTTTGTTTTATTTTTGTTTCTTTCTTGTTGCCCCAACTTTGTTCCATTTTTCCTGATGTTTTGTTTCAGGTCAAAGATCCTCCTTCAGTGTTTCTTGGAGTGCTGGCCTTGTGCTGGCAAATTCCCTCAGCTTCTGTGTGTCTGAGAAGGTCTTTATTCCACCTTCGTATCTGAAAGATAATTTTGCTGGATAATTTATTCTTGGCTGTAAGTTTCTCTCTTTTAAAGTTTTGAATATTGAATTGCACTCCCTCCTGGCTTGTAGGGTTGCTGCTGAGAATTCTGATGCCAGCCTGATGGTTTTTTCTCTAAAGGTTATAGTTCTTTTTTCCTTAGCTGCCTTGAGAATTGTCTCTTTGTCTTTATGTTTGGACATCTTTAGTACCATGTGTCTTGGAGAAGATCTGTTAGGGTCCATTTATCTAGGGGACCTGTTTTCTTCTTGAACTTTGGGTTCCAGATCTTTCCATAGGTTTGGAAAGTTTTCATCTACTATGTGTTTGAGTATGCTCTCTAGACTGCTCTGCCCCTTCTTCTATTCCTATTATCCTGATGTTTTTTTGTCTCATGGAGTCAGATAGTTCTTGCAGAGTTCTTTTTGTTCTGTATTCCCTCTCTTCCTCTTTCTGAGCTGTTTCTATATTCTGATCTTTGCTATCACTAATTCTTTCATCCATCTGGTTAGCCCTGTTTCCTATGGCAGTTATTTTGTTTCCCACTTCTTTTATTGTATTATTTATCTCTTGCATTTCCATCTCAATCTTCCTTATGGTTTGAATTTCTTTGTTAAATTGTTTTTTTTTTTGTTCACGGAGTTCCTTCTTTATGCCATTCATCTTCTTTTTTATGTCATTCATTTCAGTTATAGAGTTCTGCCAGTATATTTTCATTTCTCTCAGAGCCTTTAGAAAGGCTTCTTTAAATTCTCTGTCACTCAGTTCAGAAACTTCTAGGTCTAAGAAGCTGTTTTCTGGATAAATTTCATGTCCTTTCTGAGCAGTTTTAGTTTTTTAGGAATTCATCCTGTCTGCTGGGTTCTTCCTCTTTGACATGCGGGCATTATGTTCAGCAGAGCCCAGGAGCCCAGATTAGTACTTTTGCTGTAGGGCAGACACTACTTGCTGTAGGGCAGACACGAGGTCACACTGGGGGTCAAGTTTTGGGAGAAAGGGAGGTTGTTTGTTTCTTATTTCTGGTCTCCTGCTATGTTTGGAGGTATCATGCATCTCTTCAGGGTTCTTTCACTTCCTGCAGTTAGTTAGTTGGTTGGGGAGACTGTACGAGAAGGAAGAGGCCAACAAAAGGTGGTCCAGGGCAGCTCCACCTAGCTCCACGCTAGAGAAGCTGGGTGATGCGGCCTGAGGCTGCTCTCACTAGCTGGGGCGAATGTTATCAAATCCGCCCTTCTTCCCAGGTCTGCTTCAGCAACCAGCTGTTGGAGCGGAGTGTGCGGGTTCACACTGATTGTAGGACCCAGGGGCGTACAAGCAGGCACATGCACCACAAGTCCAAAGCTGTGGACCTGACCAGGCAGTATGAAGGCAGCTGGCTCGCCTCCACAGCGGGCCAGGAACAGGAACCAAAACCCTGTGTAGGAGCCATCTGTGGCTGAGGTGTGGGTCACAAGGGCACCAGGAACCAAGGTGTCATCTCTGCAGTTCAGAGTCCTTGCTCAGTTCTCCTACCACTCAAAAGTTCTAGAGGCTGGCTCCCATGCTGCATCCCCAACACGCTGCCCCAAAGCCCAACTCCCCCATGGCCTCCTACCGTTCTGCCAGTTTGCTGGCTTTAACTCTTGTCACCTCTTGGCCTCTCCCCTCCCGTGCACTGTGCTGCTCCTGGATAGTCTTCGGAGATCGAGTCCTGTTGCAATCCATCTCTGCTCCTTCCCCTCGCTCCCGCTCGCCCCCTTCTCTCCAACCTTTAGGTGTTTACTTGCGATGAGTGGATTTCTGAGCTGTTGTTGTGTCACTCAGGGTCCTATTTCTTGGCTCATGGGTAGCTGTTCAATTGTGTTTTTTGGAAGAGGCTTTAGAGACCTCCTCTCCAGTCGCTATCTTGCCCTCCCTCCCCCTTCTATATATTTTTAATCTCTACTTTTATTTGTTCTTTTATGCAGTCATTTTAAAATAAGATGTTCAATCTTCACATGTATGTGGTTTTTTCTCCTTTCCTTTTATAGTTGATCTCCAATGTCAAAGCTTTGTGGTCTGAGAATACATTTCACTTGATTTTGATCTTCTTGAATTTGCTGAGGCTGCTTTTTTGTCCCAGCATGTGGTCTATCCTTGAGAATGTTCCATGTTCACTAGAAAATAAGGTACAGTGTATTTTTGCTGGATGAAGTGTCCTGTAAATATCAATTATGTCCCATTGCTATAATGGGTCATTTAGAGCTGATATTTTCTTATTTATTTTCTGTTTGGATGATCTGTTCATGGCTGTTAAGGGGATGTTTACATCTCCCACAATGATCATGCTTTTGTCAGTTTCTCCTTTCAGATTTGTTAATAGTTGGTGTGTATATTTTAGTGCTTCCTTGTTGGGAACATATATATTAATTAGGTCAAGTCGTCTTATTGTTGTATTGTGCCTTTTATCACTATGTAATGTCTATTTTTGTTTCTTGTTATCTTTTCTAACCTGAAGTTTATTTTGTCAGATATCAGTATTGCGACTCCTGCTTTTCTCTGGTTACAATTTTCTTGGAGTATTGTTTCCTATCCTTTTACTTTGAGTCTGTGTTTGTCCTTATAGCTGAGGTGTATCTCTTAGAGACAGCATATGGATGGTTTTTTTTAAATCTGGTCTGCTACTTCGTGTCTTTTTATTGGTGAGTTTAGTCCAATAATGATGATTGATATATGAGGATTTCCTATGACCATTACTTTTTGGTAGTTGTTTTTTGTTTGTTTGTTTGTATTTTGATTGTTGCCCCAACTCTATTCCATTTATTCTGATGTTTTGTTTCAGGTCAAAGAGCTTCCTCCAGTATTTCTTGAAGTGCCAGCCTCGTGCTGGTGAATTCCTTCAGCTTCTGTGTATCTGAGGTCTTTATTTTTTCTTCATACTTGAAGGATAATTTTGCTGAATAATTTATTCTTGGGTGAAAGTTTCTCTCTTTTAAAATATTGAATATTTGATTCTACTCCCTCCTGGCCTGTAGAGTTTCTGCTGAGAAATCTGATGCCAGCCTGATGGGTTTTCCTCTAAAGATTATAGTTGTTTTGTTTTTTCAAAATGTCTTGAGAATTGTCTGTTTGTCTTTAGTTTTTTACATCTTTAGTACAATGTGTCTTGGAGAAGATCTGCTAGTGTCCAGGTATCTACAAGATCTATTTTCTTCTTGAATTTGGTGTTCAAAATATTTTCATATGTTTGGAAATTTCTTGTCTACTATTAATTTGAGTATCCTCTGTAGAACGCTCTGCTCCTTCTAATCCTATAATCACGATGTTGTTTTGTCTCATGGAGTCAGTTCTTGCAGAGTTCTTTCAATCCTTTTGGTTCTCCACTCCCTACCTTCCTCTTTCTGAGGTGTTTCCATGTTCTGATCTTCAATATCACTAATTCTTTACTCCATATGACTGGCCCTGTTTCCTATGGCAGTTGTTTCATTTCTCACTTCTTTTATTGTATTATTCATGTCTTGAATTTCCATCTCATTCTTTCTTATGTTTTGAATTTCTTTGTTAAGTTGTTCCTTTTATTCATGGATTTCCTTTTGTTAAGTTGTTAAGCTCAACTATGGTGTTCTGCCAGTATGTTTTTATTTCTCTCAGAGCTTTTAGAATGGCTACTTTATAATCTCCGTCACTTAGTTCATAAATTTCTAGGTCTATAAGATCTTTATCTGGATATTTTTTATCTTCTTTCTGAGCAGCTTTAAACCGTAAGGTACTCATATTTTCTGTTGTGTTCTTCTTCTTCAGCATGAGGGCTTTATTTTCAGCAGAGCCCAGGAGCTCTCTTTCTTTCTCTGATTAGTATTTTTGTTGTTTCTTGCTGTAGGAAAGACACTAGGTGGCACTGGAGGGCAAGTTTTGGGAGAAAGGGGAGGTATTTAAGCCATATCTATGATTTCCAGCAATGTTTGGGGGTGGGGTGCATCAGTTCTTGGTCAGTTTGCTTCCTGAAATTTGTTGGGGAGGCTATAGGAGAGGGTGGAGGACTACAAAATACATGGTGGGGGAGGTTCTACCTTCTGCACATTGCAGGGGAAGTTGGGGGTGATGGGGGAGACTGATGGGATGCAGCCCATGGCTACTTTCGCTGGTTGGGGTGAACACTGTCAAATCT
The DNA here is from genome assembly GCA_004026885.1 of Lyroderma lyra. Classification (NCBI taxonomy): domain Eukaryota; kingdom Metazoa; phylum Chordata; class Mammalia; order Chiroptera; family Megadermatidae; genus Lyroderma; species Lyroderma lyra. The sequence goes on along the minus strand of PVJL010002543.1, from coordinate 187,131 downwards.
CCCTCTTTTCCCTCTTCAGTGCTTTACCCTAGGCATTTTCCAGTGATTCATCTCTCAGGGCCAAGTCTGCAAGCAAAAGTCTTGCGAGGGCACATGGTGCACATGTTCCTTGGGCCTGGAGACGCATGCTATGCAAGAACACTGGCGAGGGGGCCAGGTACATGCAAGCCATGTGTCTAAAAGCATGGGTCTGCTGCCATGGGTCATATGAGGGCAGCAGGTGCACGCCCAATGTGGGCCAGGAACCGTGGCCCTGTGGCGGTGCCGTGTGTGCACATGTTGTGGAATGTGAGGGTGCTGGGAGCCAAGGTGCTGTATCTGAAGCTTTATTTCAGCCTTTGGCTGTTTGGAGTCCTTGTTCAGCTTTCTTGCTATTCCGAGCTTCAGAGCTCAGTTCCCAGGCTTTGTCCCTAATACACTATTTTAAGGTCCAGCTCCCTCATGGTCTCCCCATGTTCTGCCACATTTGCTTTCACTCTTGTTGTCTCTTGGCCTCCTCTCTTCTGTGTATCATGCTGCTCCCTGATTTCTCTCTCCTTCCTTTAGTTAGCAGTGATGGGATTGGGTCAGGATCCATCTCTGCTCCTTTCCTTTTCTCCAGCTCTCCTCCCACCCCAACTTTCAGGTGTTTTCTTGCAAAGCGTGGATTTCTTAGTTGTGACTGTGCCACTCAGGGTTTTCTTTCTTGGTTCCTGGATGGCCATTTAATTGTGTTTTCTGGGAGAGGTTTTAGGGATCTTCTCCCCAGTCACCATCTTGCTCTCTGAGACATCTCTTTATTTTGAGCTTCCTTTTTCTGGTTTCTCATTTTGGCCGTCTCTGGACCCTCGTTGCTGCTGTTTCTTTGGTGTTTGTTGCTGATATTGGGTGGGCAGAAGTCTGTGGGGGAGGGGCATTTCTGGCTTTGTTTTCTTTCTGTGGCTGCAGGGGTAGTGCAGGAAATTTGGGAGTTACTGCGCTGTCTGTTCTGTTGTTCTGCATGTAGATTCTGCCCTGAGCCTTGGGGTTAGTCTTGTATGCTGGTCTTTCAGACCTTGCTGGTTGTGGACTGAGAAACATGCATGTAGCACCCTTTCTCCTTCTCAGCCTAAGCATTTGCGCTGTGACTCCTCACCACCTGGTGATTCTCACTCTTCTGGAAACTGGAGGGAGGTCCTGCCACTGCATTTTTGGGACCAGTCTGCATCTCCTAGGACCAAAATGAAGTGGTTGGGGTATCTCACACCCCCTGCTACTGGACCTTTTTTTTCTGTCCCGCTGACTGAGTGAGGTCTGGAGCGCTCTCCCACTGCCCTCCTCCTCCCTCTCCCAGGAGTAGAGTTCTAAGAGGGGACCCTCCTGTGGCTGTATCTCTGCATTTTCTTTCCCCCCCCCCCCGTTTTTGTTTAATGCTCTGCCTACCTACAGGTACCTTAATGTGAGAGTGGGTTTCTTAGCTGTGTTTGTGCATTGTGTAGAGGGTCCTTGATTGAGGTATAGGTGTTTTATTAATTGTAATCTCCAGAGGAATTTTTCAGAAGTCCCTCTCTCTCATGGTGGCATTTTGTTGCAGGGTCGGGTTTTGTTTTTTAATCCAGTCTGCTACTCTGTGTCTTTTTATTATTGAGCTCAGTCCATTAACATTTAGAGTGATGGTTGATATATCAGGATGTCCTATGGCCATTACTGCTTCCTTTTCTAAATTTTTATTTCTTATTGTCCCAACTCTATCCCATGTATTCTGATATTTTGTTTCAGGTTGAAGGGGCTCCTTCAGTATTTCTTGAAATGCTAGTCTCATGCTAGAGAATTCCCTCAGCTTCTGTGTGTCTGAGAAGGTCTTTATTCTTCCTTTATGTCTGAAAGATAATTTTGCTGGATAATTTATTCTTAAATGGAAGTTTCTGTCCATTAATATTTTGAATATTTGGTTCTACTTCTTCCTCGCTTTTAAAGTTTCTGCTGAGAAGACTGATGCTAGTCTTATGGGTTTACCTTTAAAGGTTATAGTTTTATTTCCCCCTGGCTTTCTTGAGAATTGTCTGTCTTTTGTTTTTGACATCTTCATTATAATGTGTCTTGGAAAAGATCTCCTAGGGTTCAGGTAAATAGGGGATCTATTTTCTTCTTGAATTTTTCATAGGTTTGGAAATTTTTCATGTAGTATTTTTTTTATGTTCTCTGTACATTTTTTCTTCCCCCTCTTCCATGCCTATTATTTTAATATTTTTTTCTAATGGAGTCAGATAATTCTTGCAGAGTTCTTCCAATTCTTTTGACTCTGTCATCCCTACCTTTTTCTTTCTGAGATATTTACATAATCCAATCTTCAATGTCACTAATTCTTTCCTCCGTCTAGTTAGCCCTGTTTCCTATGACAGTTATTTCACTTCTCATTTCTTTTATTTTATTATTGATCTCTCAAATTTTCATCTCATTCTTCATTATAATTTGAATTTTTTGTTAAAAATTTTTTTGTTGTTCATGAATTTCCTTTCTGAGATTATTCATCTCAGCTATGGTATTCTGCCAGTATGTTTTCATTTCTCTGAGAACCTTTAGAATTGCAAAGTTGTATTCTATGTCACTTAGAGTTAATAATTTTCTAGATCTATAAGATAATTAATTGGATATTTTTCGTCTTTTTTTTTTCTGAGTGGCTTTGAATCCTAAGGTTTTTCGTGTTGTTCTTCCTTAGCATGAAAGCTTTACCTTTGACAGTACCAAGATCTCTTTCTCTTCCTGATTTGTATTTTTTTTTTGGTATCTTTCTGTAGAGCGGACAGTAGGTGGCACGGGAGGGTAATTTTAGGCGAGAAGAGAGGTGCTTAAGCCATACATCTGGTCTCTACCCACATTTGGGGGCAGGGAAGTCTGCAGTCACTCTCTTTTATTCAGTTCATTAAGGAAGCTGGGGGAGAAAAGGGAGGCCTTTAGGATGCAAGCTGAGGCAACTTAACATTGGTGGGGACGAGTGCTACCAGCTCAACCTTTCTCCTTTCTCCTGAGTCTGTGTTTTATCCAGGACCATGTCTCAGCAGTTTTCATTTATTTATTTATTTATTTATTTAATTTTTAAAAATATTCGGCATTTTCAAGCACTGAGAGCTGGGTGCTGCAGCTGGAGGCCCAATTCCCACCTGAGGCAGTTCAGATGCCTTGTTCAACTTCTGTACTACCCAGGGCATGGCTCCCAGACTGTCTCTCTAATATGCTGCTGCTAAGACCAGCTCCCCATGGTCTGGCCAGGTTCTTGCCACTCTGACCTCCACTCTTGTCACTGCTCAGCCTCCCACATCCCCAGTATTATGCTGCTTCCTGATTCCTTCCTAGTTCCTTCAGTTAGCCATGATTGGGTCAGGTCATGACCCATATCTACTCCCTCTCTTCTCTCCCACTCACCCCCCTTTCCTTAACCTTCAGGTGTTTTCTTGGAATGCATAGATCTCTAAGCTGTCACTGTGCCACTTAGGGTTTCCTGTGTTAGATCCTGGCCAGCCATTTAATTGTATTTTCTGGGAGAGGTTTTAGGGATCTCCTCTGTGGTTGCCATCTTGCCAGGCCTCTCTGAGTACAGGTATTTTACTTTCTTGGTTAAATTTATTCCTAAGTATTTTTTTTAATGCAGTTGTAAATGGTATTATATTCTTAATTTTTCTTTCTGATAGTTCATTTAGTGGTGTATAAAAATGAAATAAATTTTGAGTATTTTGTATCCCACTACTTTATTAAATTCATTTATCAGTTCTAGTAGCTTTTCGGTGGATTATTTTGGATCCTCTCTATATATTATCATGTAATTTGCAAATAATGAGTTTTACTTCTTCGATTTTGGTTTTATTTCTCTTATCTGATTGCTGTGCCTAGAACTTCCAGTAGTATGTTGAATAAAAGTGGTGAAAGTGGTCATCCTTGTATCATTCCTGATGCCAAGGGGAATGCTTTTAGCTTTTCCCCATTGAGTATAATATTAGCTGTGAGTTTGAAATATATGGCTTTTATTATGTTGAAATATGTTTCCTCTATTCTCACTTTGCTGAGAGTTTTTATCATAAATGGGTGCTGGATTTGTTAAATGCTTTTTTTGAGGAACATTTTTTATACTGTAATTATTGTTCTACCTTTCACAATATGCATTAGTGATTAGCACTTTTAGAACACCAGTAAATGTCTTATGAGTTTGATTGAATTAAATTGCTTTCTGGTAATAAGTTGGGGGGTAGATTAAGAATAATTATGCTCACCTGCCAACCTACATTGATTCTGTGATTTTGGGAAGACGTGGACCAACAATTTTATAAATTTGTTTTTGAATTTGCAATCTAATACTAAGCTAGATTCTAGGTTGGTGCCTTCAAATAGTTTAATTCATGTTGTTAACCTCGGGTAAAACTGATAGCTATTTAAATACAATATTTATTGTAAACCAAGACTTTTGACACTTGCCTTTTGCTACCCAGTTCTCTTCTGATAAATCTGGGTCTTCTGTGGCATCTATGAATAATTAACTCAATTAGCTATTTAAATAGACCACCTTCACAAAACCAATTTAATCCTTTCAATCTTTATGTACATTAATACATGTACATAAAGCTTCTTGGTTAGAATTAAAATAAGATCAAGTAAAAAGAAGGACAAGGCTGGGCAATGATTAGAGATAAGAAAGGAAGTTGCCAAAAAAGAGGGGAGGGTGAGTATTAACTAAAAATTGTGTTTGGGAGTTACCATTCAAGACAGGTGAGAGGAAAAGTTGTTATAACACATTTCAAGACTAGGTATACATAAGGTTGAATATAATGAGTGGAGTAGCAAAGCATATCTGTTTTTTCAAATTATTGCAAGAAAAATAGGGCTAAAATAAAAAAGGCAAGATTACAATATTGCAAGTATTTAACTACACTGATAGCTGAAATACATGAAGCCACGGGCCTTAACAGAAATTGATAACAAAGCTTGTTGCTAAAACCGATTATAAGAAGCAAAATATTGTTGATCTTTTTATGACTAAATATAATTAGATTTGCATAATAAATAAGGTAGCATATATTATGGAAGAGTTATGATATTTGTGCAAATTGCAAATTACATTATTGAAAACAAAATTATAGGAGAAATTATGAGTGTCTATGCTAAAATAAAAACCCCTACATATTTAATTACTACCTACTTTATATATTGACATAATCCACACTATATTACACAATACCTCCTAAAGGTTTATGGGACAATTTTGGCTATAACTTGGTATTTTCTTTATTTTTGGGTAACATTTGTGTCTTATTTCAAGTATCTGCTTTTGTTGGTAAGTCACTAATGGTTAAAATTGGTTTGTAGTCTGAGTTGAGATAATTTTTTCATTCTATACTTGGTATTTGCCAAACTTTTAAAACAAAAGCTATAATTTTAACTTAGGCACAGACTAAGAAAAATAGAAATTTAGTACAGTGAACCAGGCCATTTATTTATTTGTAATTAGTATTCTACTCTGAATTATGTAATTTTCACAGTCATCTGCTTTTATAAATTAATTCCTTTTAAATATATTTACATTCCCTTTAAATATATTCCCTATGGTAAGTAAAGGTGTAAGTAAGAAATACAATCTATTATATCAAAGATAAGGCTTTATTTTATTATATTAAACAGTTATACACACAATAATAAAGACATTATTCACAGCACTGGTATTGTTATATTAGTGAAATTCTTTAATACTGTGGGAAAGCAGACCACAGAAATTACCTTTGGCAAGAGACATTTATTCAGTTTATATGGAAATACTATGTTAAAAGTTCCTCTAAGTTTGGCATGTACTATCTTTTTAGAAGAACTGAAACCATAACAGTATTATCTAGGATCTAAGGGGAATATGAGCATCTTTTCATTTAAATTTATATCTAAAAACAAAGGGATTTTATTGGCTTGGTGTATGATCTTTTAATATAGGGCACCTTTAAGGGTAGATTTTCAGACTGAAGCCCTTCAGAGCTGGTTAGCTCACTTTTGCTTTGTTCCAATCTGTCTGTCTCTCACTAGCACACTGATTATTGCTGCAATCATTTGTGGCCAAAGGAATGAGCTGGGTTTCACTCAATACGCAGTTGAAAGAATCATAGACAATTCTGGCTATTTCCCTTAAGAGGATACTGTGGGCTTGGCAGTCATCTGAGGTTATAATGGATCTTCCTTCAGTATGTCTAGTGAAAATACAATTTTCCATTAGGATCATATTTCTTATTTAGTTAACTAAATTAAATTAGTTATTTCATTTAAATTAGAAAATGTGGTGAAAACAAAAGGATTCAGAAAAAAAATTGTTCTATGTTTAAGTACTAAAATCTAAATGTTTTCTTACCAAAAGACTAGCATCCAATTTCATACTTTTCTTCCTTGAAATCACACACATTAAATATGAGTATATTGCCTATATGAAGGAGTTGGCAGGTATTGTTGCTTTAAAATTCCAGGGCTTATTATATCTGTAATCTGTAGGCTTACCTATGAAATTTCTGGAGTATGAAAGCCAGGACTTATCAGAGATTTGTGAATTTTCAGTGATAGCCTGTAGGTTGAGATTAAAGAAACCATCCCCAAGTTTAAGGTTCAGTTTCATTATTATAAATAAAACAGTGCCTATTCTTTTAAATTAAAACAACATATTAATAGGGAACAGAACAAATAGAAATGGCTGGCTTTCTTCCACTAGTTTTTGCTTTTTTAATGGGCTATCTTATGAGACAGGTAGCAGGAAACAATTGATATACTACATTTTTGGGTGAGGTGGCCAATAGAACAGTAGTGCCAGTGAAGATCCCTAGATAATTCAGCAGTCTCATAAAACTGAATTCTATAAAAAGCTGTCAGATTCTGTTGTCACATCCTGAAAGAGTTTCAATGTGCTCTAGGAGGAAGTTCCTAGTGGATTTATGAGAGGGTTTTGACACACAAGCCACAAAAGATGTGGAGCTTAACACTTGCACTTAGCCAGTCACACTAAATTGAAAACAGAAGACTGGAGAGAGGTAGCTTGGAGACTCTAATTTATGCAGGAACATGAGGTTAATTATTGTACCTCTTTGGTCATCTGAACATGTTTAAAGGTTGAGAGAAATAGTAGGCTGTATTATTTTGATGGCTGAAGGAGAAATGTGCTCACATTGCTTATGGGATATGAGAATTAAACTAAATTTATGACACGCTTCTTATATGTGTCATTCTATATGATAGTGTTTTTTATTTATCACTTATAATTCTCAACAATTTTTGTGTTGAGTCTTATTGTCATAATTTACATCAATAAGAAAATGACCTCAGAGAGGGTAACTAATTTACTTAAGGCAGTTAGTAAGAAGCCCTTATGGAATTCATACCCAAAGCTGACTATTATAATTTAAAGGCCCAAAATGCCTTCAGGGATTTGGAAATTTTTATTTACAATTGTTCTTGGAGCAATAAGAAGCTTCTTCATGAAATTATTTTAGAGAACTGCCTTTTAATTAAAAGGATATTAAAAGTATATAAATAAAATATTAATACCTCTTTACTTATTTGTTCAATAATACCTGTCCTGAGACAGAGCCATGGATATTCTATGTGTGGAAGAATAAAACAGAAATAAATAAGTCACAATATCCACACCCAATAAAGATGAGAGATGAATCATCAGGACAACTGAATATTGTAGGTTACATGAACATTTGACATATGTATGAATATCACTCTAATGTGGGGACTAATGTCAAACTGTGTATTAAACTCTTGCAAAACTTAATTTCTTATTTCCTTTTCTCTTTTAGCTATCTATCCATCTATCTATCTATCTATTTTAAATCTTACCTCAATAGACACTGGTTGTTTTTTTCCTTTTCTTTAAAAAAATTGTGTTTTTTATTGTTAGACTTATTGGGGTGACATCGGTTAGCAAAAATTACATAGGTTCCAGGTGTTCTTTTTCTCTTTTAAATGTAAAAAGTAAATATAATGAAAAATGACAACATTTTCTATACCCATTACAGTGACTTGGTTAATGGATATTCTGGGCTATGTACATCCCACTTTGCAGACCCTTGATCTAGAGCATCCATTAGTGTAAAAATTGTGGACCAGGTAGCAGTCAGAACACTCATTATCTAATTATATTATACTCCCTGATTCACTGTAGTATACTATACCACTCACCCCATATATTTAGACTCTGCTTGAAAGATAAGGCATTTGGATTAAATAACTTCTAAGATCTTTCTGGAAGTAAGATAACATGATGTTGTATTTCTTATGTTTTTGTGTTTATTCACCTTTTCAGGAAACCCATCTTTTCTTTATATGATTTTTTTCTTATTATAGCAGTGTGCTCTAATAGTCTTCATGACAATACTGTGGGCTAAGTTAGTCTCTCACATATCTTTTTTCCCCTTTACAGTCTAGCTACATGTCACATTCCAAAAAGACTCCTCCTAGTAGATGTTCTGCCAGGTGCAGTATGTAGGAATCTACAATGGGCAAACCCAGGGCCACCCACCTGGTAAGACCCTAAGGCAAATGTCCAAAAATCAACGATGAAAAAAAAGAAGACAAATTCCTACAACATAAACATTCAATGTCCTAAAAAGAGTTAACAGTAATTATATAGCACTTAAAAGCAGGCATATTTACAGCAGGAAGTTTTATATCACTGTTTCCTTGACCAGGACTTAGTTATCTTTCTGGTGGTAACTAGCGCACTAATCTTAAAGACAAATCAGTATAGTTTGGAAGATTATTGCAATAGCTGAAAACTTAAAGTACTTTGAATTTTGATCATCTTACCACTGAATACCTAAGTTATTAACTAACAAAATAAGGGTAGTCGCTTAATTCATTCAATAAATTTAAAAAGCAGGAATAGAAAAGTGAAGTAAGTTTTGAGATGGAATCTGGGTTGGATTTTGATCACTTTGAATATCAGGCTACAGTACTGGGGCTCTAGTTTGTAGGCAATGGGGAGCCATTGGTACTTTCTGAGTTGTTTAAGACCTAGTTGTAAACCATATTTTAGGGGAAAACAGATTGCTGACTATAGATAAAATGTAGGAGTTAAAAAATATGCAAGATATTTAGAGGAGATCAGACATGTAGTGATAGGAACATATGGAATGGAAAAATTAAAATAGGTTTAGAAGTAAATACTTATACTGGTGGTGCCAAAAATACATATATAATTTTAAGTGATGTTATCTATGTATTACATAAACACTGATGGTAACCATTCTGAGCATCTCTTGCAATTGCTGAAGTCAAACATGATTTGTATTCATCTTTTGTTATTGGTATATGTTGAGTATTACAATTTTAATAATTTTTTCCTTTCTTAAAATGTGTATATATTTTTGGCACTATCTGCATATACAAATTGGTAACTAATTAAAAAGAAGGAAAGAAGGTGGTGTGAGAGGGACCCCTAAAAATCTCCTCCGGAGATTACAACTAATAAAACACCTATACCTCAACCAAGGATCCTCTACACAATGCACAATCACAACTAAGAAATCCACTGCATTAAGGTACCTGCAGGTGGGCAGAGAGTTAAACAAAGGAGAAATAAAAGGAAAAGAGCAGGGACACAGATAGTGTAAGTCATCTCTTGGAAATTAACTGCTGGGGGAGAGAGGATTAAGGCAGTGGGAGAGTGCTCTGGACCTCAGTCCGTGGAACAGAGAAAAGGGGGCCCACAAATGGGGCATGAGATACCACATCCACCTCACTTTGGCCCCAGGAGGTGCAGACCCAGCTGCAAAACGCAACGGGTGGCCTTCAATCTGGCTCCCAGAGGAGAGGAGTGATGAAGCAGTGAGAAGCGGCAATGGGAATGCTTCAGTCTGGAAGGAGGAGAGCGAGGGATGAGTGCACACATTTGTCCACCCACAACCAGCACAATTGAAAGACCAGTAAACAGAACAGCTGTGCCCCAAGTCTCAGGGCAGAGTCCTCACTGGGCAAGCTGAAAACAGAGGCACAATCATGCCCAAACTCTCTGTAGGATCCCCAGAGCCACAAGAAGAAAACAAAGTTACAAATGCCCCTTCCCCACAGACCCCTGCTTGCCAAGTATCAGCAGTGAACACCAAAGAATCTGCAGCAGCATATTTGTCAAAATGAGAAATCAGAGAAAGGCAGCTCAAATTAAAGAGATGGGGACAGATGACCCATCAAAAACAGAGCTCAAAGTAATGATTATAAAAATGCTTAAGGGACTGAGTGATAATTTGAATAAAGAGATAGCAAGCATCAAAGAAGACTCGCAAACCATTATAAAGGACTAGAGAGAGATAATGACTACATTAAGTGAAATGAAGAACTGAATAAAAGTCACTAAGCTAGATAAAATAGAAGTGCAAAGCAGTGGTTTGCAGGAAAAGCCAGCAGAATTAAAAAGCCGGAACAATTAAAAAATTATTTCCAAAAAAGGAAGATAGAATGAGACTCCTCTGGGACTATACCAAATAAAAAAAATATCAGAATAATAGGTATGCTGGAAGGGATAGAGGAAAAGCAAGGAATCAAGAAATTATTTGAAGAAATAATGACTGAACATTTACTAACCTGGTGAAGGAAATAAATATACAATTCCAGGATGAACAGAGAATTCCAAACAAGATGATCCCAAACAGGACAAGACAAACCATAATTAAAATGGCAAATGTTAAGGAAAAAGAGAAAATTCTAAAAGCATCAAAAGAAATGCAAGTAATAACTTATGAAGTGACAGCTATTCCACTCTCAGCTAAAGTCTCACCAGAAACTTTACAAGTCAGAAGAGAGTGGCAGAAATATTCAACGTGATGAAAACCAAGGATCCACAAACAGCAATAATATATCGAGGAAGGTTAGCATTCAAAATTGAAGGACAGATAAAGAGCTTCTTAGGTAAGAAAAACCTAAAACTTCTCACCACCAAACCAGTACTGCAAAGAATGTTAGGGGGACTTCTTTAAGATGGAAGGAGGGATGGGGGAGTCAGTAAAATAATGGAAAGGGATGGAGGAATTTAGTATGTTTGCTAACAGAAAATTAAAAGCATTAAAGAAACAAAACTCATTGATGCAGTCAATAATTCAGTAGTTACCTGAGGGGAAGCAGGGAGGTGGGTGAGTGGGTAGGGACAGGGACACAAATATATGGTGAAGGAAAGACAACTGCCTCTGGGTGATCAATACATAATATGACACATAAAAGGTGTAATGTAGAATTTTACACCTTTGACCTATGTAATTTTTACTATGTTACCTCACTAAATTTGAAAAAAGGTGTCAAAAATTATCTTTAGTTTAAACATTACTTCCTTTGGAAGAGAGCAACAAATAGCATTGTGAGAAGTACCACTGAAAAACTCCCCTGGAGATTACAACAAATAAAACATCAATAATTAAACTAAAGATTCCTTACACAATGCAGAAACACAGCTAAGAGATCTACTTGTTGCATCAAAGTACCTGCAGGTGGGCAAAAAGGGGCAAACAGAGAAGAAAAAAGGGGGAAGTGCAGAGACACAGGCTAACTATGAGTCCCCGCTTGGAACTCTACTACTGCTAGAGGAAGGAGGAAAAAGGCTGTGTGTGGATGAATATTTCAGACTTCACTTAGTCTGAGGGAGAGAGAAAAGGAGGTCTAGAGGTGGGGGCCATGAGACACCATAAGTAGACCTGACTTTAAAGGCTCCCAAAAAGTGCAGACCAGGAGCCATGAGATACAGTGGCCTCACTTCACTCCAGTTCCAAAAGGCAGGGGAGTGACAGGTGCAGTGAAAAGCCACAGTGTGATCTCCCTCTGGCCTGGGAAGGAGAAAAAGGGAGGGTCTGTGGGCGCATTTCTCAGCCCACAACCTGCATGATCTGAAAGACCAGCATACAGGACTGACCCCAAGGCTCAGGATAGAGACCTTGGGGAAACTAAGAACAGAAATGTGTAAGCCTGCACTCCCTGTATGGCCCCGAAGCTCTAGGCAGAAAAATAAGGCATGGACCCTGGTCACCCCACCCTTCCAACCCTTGTGCCAACCTTGTTGTGGCCTAGGAAAGAGAAGGAGAGAAAGGGCTATGGATGCACTTCTTGGCCCATAACCAACCTGGTCTGAGGGACCAGCATATAGGAAAGCTGATCCCAAGGCTCAGGATAGAGAACTTGGGGCAAACCAAGAACAGAAAGGCATAAGCTAACACTGTCCGCATGTTCTAGAAGCTCCATGCAGAAAACAAAGGCAAGAACCCTGGCCACATCCCCTCTGCCCTTTTAGACCTCTGCATTACCAGTATTATCAATGAGCGCTGAAGAAACTGCAGCAGTGTTAGGTTAAGAAGCAGAATATCTACAAACAGAGAGGCTGCCAGAATGTGGAAACAAAGAAATACATCTCAAAATAAATTCGAACAGTGGAAAACCATAGTAAAGAAGATGGAATCAAACAACCTATCAGAGATGAGCTCATTATATTGGTTATAAGAATAATCAGAAATTAGTGATAATTTCAGCAGAGAGATAGCAAACATAAAGAAAGACATAGGGTCTACAAAAAAAGATCAGGCAGAGGTAAAGATTAGAGTGACTGAAGTGAAAAATGGAATAAAAGGAGTCACCAGACTAGATGAAGTGGAGACGAAATCAGTGATTTTGGGGTAAAGGTAGCAGACATCCAATCAGAACAAAAAGAAAAAAGAATCCAAAGAAAATGAGAATAGTTCAAGATTTCTCTGAGACAACATCAAGTGTAACAACATCAGCATCACAGGAGTACCAGAAGGGGAAGAGAAACAGCAAGGGATCAAGAACTTATTTGAAGAAATAATGAGTGAAAGTTTTCCTAACCTGGTATTGGAAATAGATGTACAAGTCCAGGAAACACAGAGAGTCTCAAGCAAGATAAACCCAAACAAACCTATATTGAGACACATCATAATTAAAACAGCAAAAGTTAAAGACACAGAGGTAATAAAAGCAACAAGAGAAAGACAAATAGTAACTTATAAGGGATCACCCATACAAATGTCTGTGGATTTCTTAACAAAAACTTTGCAGACCAGAAGAAACTGGCAGAAAATATTCAATGTGATGAAAACCAAGATTAATGTAAACAGCAAGGCTATTGTGCAAAATTGAAGGACAGATAAAGAGCTTCCCAGACAAGAAAAAGCTAAAGAAGTTCGTCACTACCAAATCAATACTACAAAGAATGTTAGAGGACTTCTTTAAGATGGGGGAAAACATAAAAAGCAAAAATTATAAACAATAAAATGGTAATAGCTATATATCTATCAACAGCTACAAGTGGAGTGTCAAACAGGAAGACACATACAAGTTGACTTCACTTATAGGTGAAATCCAAAGAAAAAAATAAACAGGTGGAACAGAAACAGATTCTTAGATATAGAAAACATTTGATTTGTTGACAGATGGCAGGAGGGTTGGGGGAGGAAGTGAAATAAGGGAAGGAACTGGGAAGTTCAGTTTGGTGGTTACAAAGTAATAGTTATGGGGATATAAAGTATAACGTAAGAATATACTTAATAATGTTACAATAACCCTGTGTTGCATCAGATTGGTACCAGATTTGTTAGGGTGATGGAAGAAGGACTGGAGTGGTGGGTAAAAAAGGAGAAGAAATCAAAAAGTACATATTCATAGTTACAAAATAGTCATAAGGATATAAAGTGAAGCATAGGGCATATAGTCAATAACATTGTAATAACTGTGGTGTCAAAGGGGCACCAGATGTATTGGAATGAGGATTTTGTAAATTACACACATGTTTCACCATGATGCTGTACACCTGATACCAATATATTATTGTTATGTCTAATTTAATTGAAAAATAAAAAATTACTTACTTTGAAATCAATACATTAAAGTTTAGTAATTATAAATACACATGTAATTATATGTACAATGTATGCATATATTTTTTATCACTTAAAATTCTACCAAAGCTAAATTTTCTAAAGGACAATTATTGTTCTTCAGCAAAAAACAAAACAATAAGGATTACAGTAACAAAAAACATGAACATTTCCTCCTGCTGTGTTTTTACCACACATCCTGGCAGTGCTGTAATGAGGAGCTATTAGTATTTTAATTGTCATCAGGTACTCATGCAAACTATAGAAAAATTAATTATTTTAAAGGTGTTAATGAACTATTGTGTAAATACTATGTAGTCATTATTATCCCTATCCATTAATTATAAGAGGTCTGACAACTAATTTTGCAAACTCATCCTAGAAAAAGTGCTGCATACCTCATTGCTGAATATCACTACAGTCACCTTCGAAGTATGCCTCTTGGGAAGCTATACACCGATACCAGTGCCTAGTCAACCCTTCAAAGCAATTTAGAAACTCTTTCACTAGAATGACCATGATAAGTGTTGTCATACCCAAAGCCTGACAATTAAGTTCATGAAATTGCCACTGTGTGCTTAGGTTGGCAGATGTGTACTGAGTTGTTTGTATAGTGACAAATTCACAAACTTAATTGTCAGATTTTGGGTATGATAATAGCTTTAATGGACATTCCAGAAAAGGAGTTCCAAAATTGCTTTGAAGGGTTTACTAGGCACTGGCGTTGGAGCATAGCTTCCCAAGGGGAGTACTTTGAAGGTGACCATAGTGATATTCAACAATGAGGCATGTAGCACCTTTTCTAGGATGAGTTTGTGAAATTAATTGTCATAACTTGTATATAATTAATTAATTCCTAAAAGCAGATGATTTTTGTTTTGTTACGCTGTTCACTTCTGTTAATTTAGCTTACCAGATAATCCTTTGTACTAATGCAGAACCATATACTTGAGTGTTCAGAGTAATTTGATAAGTATTATTTGTTAATCCTAATGACTTCTTGGTATCAAAATATAAAAAAACTATTTTTGATAGCTTGTGTCTTATAGTCAACATCAATGTGACAAGTAATATCTGAATAAACAAAGATAACGAAACCACGTGTCATGTTGGATAATCCATGAGAATTAGTCCATTTCACTGGTAGGGAAGAAAAAGAAATCATACCTGAGATATGGAATTAAATTATTTTGCATCTTTTGTAAATATAGAAACTTTAAAGACCACAGTTTTAACATGCAGAGAAACTAAAAAAATATAGACAAACAAATATTAATTCAGTTAAAGGTGTTTTACTTCTATTTACATTTTATGTTGACATATACAAATTCAAATTTATTTGTAGAGTGTTTCAATTTTGGGACAAAGTCTGATATAATTTGTTGCACCTTATCGATATAAACAAATGTGCATGAACGAAGTTACTCTTGTACTATTTTTTTCCTATTCTCAGTATATCATTTTTTAGTAGTTTCCCAAAATGTTAAAATGATGAGTTTAAATGTCAACAAATTTCATCGGTTATTCAAAACATGTTTTTTCTTTTCTTTAATTCCCACTACAGACCTTCATCATAATTTTATTTGCAAATATCTCTAGTCTCTCAAGATATGAGGACGCTTCAACATTTTATATAATAGTAGCTTAGAAGGAAATGCTTGAGAAAGTGAAATAGTAAAAAAATTCACCATGAAATAGAATAAAGTGTATTAGCCTTTTATTATTTGCCATTGTATATTAGAAAACATTTCAAAGATTATTTCATACTCTTCTGATAATCACTTTAGGCAAAGAAATAATTATACAAATACAGGAATTTTATATATAATAAATATAAAGAATGTTATATCTAATAAATATAATTATTTGCTAATCAAATAACAATGGTAGAAAATGTAATTTAAAAACTCACTGTTCTCATTTTTCTGTCAATAAGTTTTAATGTTATCAATTGTCATATAAAGAAGTCGCTTTGAGTAAGACAGAAGAATGGCATTCATGTAAAGAAGGCGAGCCATTCCATTCCATCAAAAAAGAGCTAGGTAAAAAAAAGACAAGTAAAATAGTTTTTTTTTCCTATGCACATTTATACAATTACTTAGAGAATTAACAGGAGAAAGCAAATTGAGGAAAAAAACAGGTTGATGTGGTAGAAAATGCATTATATACAATGATGTTTGTTTGGAAGTGTTTTTCTAACTACAATGCAATCTACTATTCTAACTTTTTATTATTATTTTAAATGCTTAGGTGTGGTTTTATTCCCAATTTGGCAATCTAATTAGCAGGAAATCATAGGCAATTGTTTCATCTTCTCTTCACCTAAACTTGTTCCACTCTAAAGTAATATAATTGAACTAGATAATCTCAAAATGCTATTTTATTAAAGGTCAAATAAGTGTGTAGTAACTTATATGTGTTAAAAACTACATAATTAATTATGTAAATCAAGAAACATAGATCCAGATCCATTTAAAAATTATCTACAAAGAGGGACCTAAGATGGTGTCAAGAGAGGAGATCCTTGAAACCACTCTTGGAAAATACAATTAAACAACTGAAATCCAATGGGGGAAACCCTGAGTGGAACAGCCTCAGCTGAGAGATCCACAAATTGCAAGAAAACACCTGAAGGTCAGACAAAGGGGCACAAATGAGAGAGGAAGGAAGCAAGCAGAGTTGTAATGGGGCTGTGGAATGCAACCCAGGGCTGACAGGAGAAGGAGTGAGGTAGGGCCTGGGTACATGGGCCAAAGAGCAGCACAATCCCTGGGCATTTAGAGGCCAAGAAGTGACCAAAGCAGAGGCATGAGTTGCTGAAATTCTGTGAGACCATGGGTGATTTAAACCCACAGTGAGTGGTAGCATGCTGGGGCCCCAAAGTGAGTTAAAACACAAACTCAGCAGTACTGTTTTAACTGAGGCACCATGCGCTGGGCAGGTTAGAGGCTGAACAAAGACCTCCCTGGGGGAGAATAGGACCCCAGCTGCCATGTCCCGTGATTGGAGATGGGAGCATATAGGTGCAGCAGCACTGACTTGACTGTAAATTGGCTTAGGGAGAGTTTGAAACTAAGAACTAGTGGCTACAGAAATGCTGACCAGAATAAAACAAAATCCTGGGTGAAATGCGAGCTCAGAACTAAAGAGAAAGGCAGAACTAGTGGCACGTGGCCAGCTTGCCTGGCAACCCCTGACAAACAGGCTTGTGTTATGGTAGAGACAGCACCCAGGGGAGCAATCCCAGGACACAAAGCAGATACAACCACATCGCCCTCACCTCTAGGCAGATACTATAGACAGAGAGCCTGGTTGCTTCTCCTAACTCTCTCCCAAAACTGCCCCTTTAACTCTGCTTTACAGCCAGCTGAAAAAAGCAAACTATCAT
Organism: Lyroderma lyra; assembly: GCA_004026885.1. Classification (NCBI taxonomy): domain Eukaryota; kingdom Metazoa; phylum Chordata; class Mammalia; order Chiroptera; family Megadermatidae; genus Lyroderma; species Lyroderma lyra. The sequence goes on along the minus strand of PVJL010002543.1, from coordinate 169,899 downwards.
TACCCTGTGAGCAAAAATACCTGTGCCCTTCCCAAAAAACACTGCCCCTATGGAAACCATCACTAGGGCTCAGGGAAACTGCAAAGTACAGGTGGAGCAGCTTTTTCCTGAACTGATCTCAAAGACATAGCACATCATCTCCCATTATATTTCCCCAAAAGGAGGCATGTCAAGACCAAGGAGACTGAGTAAAAGAAGAGAAGAAAAGCCCACCTTGCAGGAAAGCTCTCAGAGGGAGGAACCAAATAACCAGGAGAAAATATTATAAGCCACTATAGCAATACCAGCTGGGAAGTGAAAGAAAGACCTCTTCATATCTGCCAGTGAAGAAGTCCTTGTGACCACAAAAAGAAACACATCAATTACAATGAGTACCTTAGGATTCAAAACTACTTGGAAAGAAAATGAAAAGTCTCCAGAAAAGTAAGTTATGGGTCTGGAAATATATGATCTATGTGACAAAGAATTCAAGACTGTAGTTCATCAGACATGCAGAGAACTGAAAAAATGTTGGCAGAGTACACAGACACAGATAAATGACCTCAGAAAAAAAATCTGTGAACAAAAGAAATACTTTAACAAAGAAATTGAAAAGTATAAAAAAGAAAAAAATAGAAATTGTAAAGATAAACAATGAAATAATAGAACAGAGAAATAAATTAACTATAGTAGGAAACAGGTCTGACTAGATGAAGGAATGAATTAGTAATCTGAAGATTGGAACATGGAAACATCACTGAAGGAAGAAGAGAGAGATTTGAGAGTCAAAAGAAATAAAAGGGCTCTATAAGAACTATCTGACTATCTGACTCCATTAGAAAAAACAACATTGAAATAATAGATATTTCAGAAGGGGCAGACCAGAATGCTACAAAGACCTTACTTGAACAAATAGTAGGGAAGAACTTTCCAAACCTATGGAAGGATCTAGAACCCCAAATTCAAGAAGGAAACAGGATCCCTAGCTACCTGGACTCTAGCAGATATTCTCAAAGGCACATTATACTGAAGATGTCAAAAATCAAGACAAAAGTGATCTATTAAGGCAGCCAGAGGTGGGGGAGGGGGAAACTATAACCTTTAAAGAAAAGCCCATCAGGCTGTCATCAGACTTCTCAGTAGAAACTCTATAAACCAGGAGGGAGTGGAATCAAGTATTAAAAATATTAAAAGAGAAGAATTACCAGCCATGGACAACTTATACAGCAAAATTATCCTTCAGTTATGAAGGAGGAATAAAGACTTTTCAAATGTACAGAAGCTGAGGGAATTCTCTAGCACAAGGCCAACATTTCAAGAAATACTGAAGAAGGTTATGTGACCTGAAACAAAAATAAAAATAAGTGGGGAAGAGCTGGGACAACAACAACGAAAATAAAATAAAATAAAAAGAGAGGAAGTAATGGTCATAGTAAATCCATATATATCAATTATCACCCTAAAAGTAAATGGACTGAGCTCACTAATAAAAAAGCACAGAGTAGAAGAATGAATTAGAAAAAAAACCCATCCATATGCTGTCTCCAAGAGACACACCTCAGCCATAAGGACAAACACAGATTTAGAGTGAAAAGATGGAAAACAATACTCCAAGCAAATGGTATCCAGAGAAAAGCAGTAGTTGCCATACTGATATATGATGAAACCGACTTCAGGATAAAACAGGTAACATGAGACAAAGACGGACATTTCATGATGATAAAAGGGACAATAAAACAACAAGAAGACATGACACTTATTAATATATACGTCCCAAATCAGGAAGCATCAAAATTTACAAAGCAACTACTAACAGAACTAAAAGAAGAAACTGACAAAAACACAATTATAGTAGGGGACCTAAACACCCCCTTGACAGCCATAAACAGATCATCCAAACAGAAAATGAATAAGGAAATACTAGATTTAAATGACACATTACACCAATTGGACATAATTGATTTTTACAGGACCCTTCATCTGACAACACAAGGCTATACATTCTTTTGTTGTGCACATAGAACATTTTCAAAAATACAACATATACTGGGACACAACCAGCCTCAGCAAATTGAAGAAGATTGAAATCATACCAAGTATATTATCAGAACACAAAGCTTTAAATTTTGAGATCAACTGCAAAAAGAAAATAGAAAAATATCACATATACAGGTAACCTTTGTATAACACAGTTGTTATGTTCCTAAAAATGCTGTGTTATGCAAATCAATGTTATACAAAGCAAAGAATTAGTACAAAAAAAAAAAGGGTTTAGGTTCCAAAGATTAAAAAAATACTATTATACTTTTATAATTAAGAGAAATTTTTTTGTGGAGTTCCCTGGTGGTGTAGTGGCTTAAGGCTTCATCGCTGGTGCTGTCAGAGCTGCGGCCTAGGTTTGATTCCCAGCCAGGGAAATATCCACATACAAAAAAAAAAAAAAAGGAGAAATTTTTTTGTGAAAAAATTTTCACCAAAAGTGTAAGATATTAATATGTATTAAATAATGTTTTCTTCTTTGCTAATTTAAAAGCTCTTATTACTCTCCATGTTGTTCAGAGATATCTCTAATTCTCAAACTCTGTTAGAGAAAAACTGTGTTCTAGGATGCCATATTGTATGAGGATTTCCCCCAATTCTTGAACCATGTTAGAATGAAACCGTGTTATAGAAGTGCTGTGTTGCATGGGGTTTACTGGTACATGAAGATTACATAATATGTTATTTAAAAAATGACTGGATCAAAGAAGAAATAAAAGAAGAGATTAAAAAAGACATAGAAACTAATGACAATGAAAATACAACCTATCAAAATTATTGAGATGCAACCAAAGAAGTAATAAGAGGGAAATTTTTATCATTATAGGCCTATCTCAAGAAACAAGAAAAAACCACAGGTAAACATTCTAACATCTCCTCTTAAAAAACTAAAAAAAGAATAGAAACAACTTCCAAAGTCAGCAAAAGAAAAGAAATAATTAAAATGAGAGCAGAATTAAATAAAATTGAGAACAAAAAGACAATAGAAAAAATTAATGCAACAAAAAGCTGGCTCTTTGAAGAAATCGATAAAATTGACAAGCCTTGGTTTGGCTCACCAAAGCATAAAAAGAAAAGACACACAAATAAAAACAAAATTAGAATTGAATGGGGAGATATTATGATTGATAACTACAGAAATAGAAAGGATTATAAAAAAATATGAAAGGCTTTATGCCACAAAATTTAACAACCTAGAAGAAATGGACTAGTTTCTAGAAACATATAGTCTACTTAGACTGAACCAAGGAAATCTGGATAATCTAAATAGACCAATCAATGGTAAAGAAATTTAAACAATTATCCAAAACCTCCCCAAAGGAAAAAGCCTTGGACCGGACAGTCTCACCAAAGAGTTTTATCAAACATTCAAAGAAGAATTAACATTTATCCTCCTCAGACTCTTCTAAAAAACTAAAGATGAGGCATTACATTTCAGCTGATTCTATGAGACTAACATTACCCTAATACCAAAACCTGGTAAGGGTAACACAAAAAAAGGAAACTATAGACCAATATCTCTGATGAACACAGATGCAAAATTTCCATTAACAAGATTATACACCACGATGAAGTGGGATTCATCCCAGGAGCAGAAGGATGGTTCAACATACCCAAATTAATCAATGTGATACACTACATTAAAAAAAAAGATAAAACCTATATGATCACGTCAATTGACACAGAAAAAGCATTTGACAAGATACAACATACATTTATGATCAAAACACTGAATTAAATGGGTTTAGAAGAAAAGTACTCAACATAATAAAGACAACATATGACAAACCCTTAGCTAATATTATATTGAATGGGAAATATGGGGAAAACCTGAAGCCTATTCTGCTAAAATCAGGAACAAGACAAAGATGTTCCCTGTCACCATTGCTATTCAATGTAGTACTGGAAGTTCTAGCCAGAGCCATCAGGCAAGAGAAAGAAATAAAAGGTATCCAAATTGGGAGAAAGGAAGTCAAACTGTCACTATTTGCAGATGACATGATCCTTTATATAGAAAATTCTAAAGACACCACCAGAAAAATACTAGAAACAATAAACAAATACAGTCAAGTTGCAGAATACAAAATCTATGTATAAAAAATCATTGCATTTTTATCTACTAACAATGAAACTTTAGAAAACTGAGAAAATTAATAACTTTGGCAATCACAACAAAAATAATAAAATGCCTGAAAATTAACAAAGGAAGTGATGGACTTACACACTGAAAATTATAAGACACTATTTAAAAAAAAATGAAGAAAAAATAAAGAAATGGAAAGATATTCCACGTTTATAGATTGGAAGACTCAACATTGTTAAAATGACCATATTACCCAAAGCAGTTTACAGATTTAATACAATTCCCATCAAAATCCTACAGACTTTCTTTCAAGAAATAGGTAAAAAAATTACCAGATTCATATGAAACCACAAAAGACCCTGAAGAGCCACAGTGATCCTACATAAAAAGAATAAAACTGGAGGCATCATGTTTACCAATTTCAATCTATACTACAAAGCATCAATAATAAAAACAGCTTGGTTTGGCAGAAAAACAGATACACAGACCAATGGAATAGAATAAAAAACCCAGAAATAAACCCACAAATAAAATGACAAACAATTTTTTACAAAAAAGTGAAAAATATGCAATGGAGAAAGAAAGTCTCTTCAATAAATGATGCTGGGATTGGAAAACCACATGCAAAGCAATGAATGTGAACTGCCAACTGTCACCATATATCAAAATTAACTCAAAATGGATTAAAGACCTCCACATAAGACCCGAAACAGTAAACTGTATAGAAGAACATTGGTTCCCAAGCAGTGATACACTTAACCCTGAGGGTATGTGCAGGGCCATACAAAACTATGTGCAAAATAATCAGTAATGGCAAAAAACAAAAAGTTAGTTATGGAACACTAAATGTTAAGTTTGAACCACCATTAATGGAGACACTTCAAAATTAGATGACATTAAGGAAAGATGATTAGCAGTAAAACCTTCCCCCAACCTGTTCTTCTACCAATCATTATGCACACACAGTTTTAGAACAATCCATTTGTAACATTTCTAAAACTTCTCCAAACATGTAAATATATCTATAGCCAGACTGTTTGATCAGAAGAGTTATTGACTGAGTAAAAGTAAGTGCGATATCTTTAATCATGGTTCTTTTCAAGTAGTTTTTTTTTATTTAATGTTTAATATAGTTTCAATTATTATTGTCAGTGCTTTTTAAGCACATCAGTTATGGATCAGTGGTTGAAAACAGGAATGGTTAGAAAACCAAAACTTGATGTGGAATATAACCCATCACAAAGTACTTCTTAACCCATGTCCACAGCTACAAGTACATCCACACCTGAAGATAGTGAAAATAGGTGTGCCTCAGATACTAGACAGAAGAAAAGGAGACGTAAGAGTATATTAAATATGGGTTTTTATTTATAGGGGATGATAACTGTCTTAAGCCTTCGTGTATTCTGTGTGGCAAAATATTATCAAACAGTTGCATGAAACACTTTCTACTCATGTGACATTGAGAAACTAAATTTCCTATATATAAAAACAAAGAAATATATTATTTTTAGTGCTTAGAAAAGTGTACAACTGTTACTTCATACATGATATCAGGAAAGAAAGACAATGAGAATGCAGTTGAGGCTTCATACTGTATTGCTTATTGCATAGCTAAATGTGGTAAACACCATACCATAGCTGAAGGTTTAATTTCTCCTTGTATTAAGGACACCATTTTTTTGTATGTTTGGGGAAGAACATGTCTGAAACATCAATACTATCTCTTTTTCAAACAATATAATATCTTGACAAATTCAGGAAATGTCTGATGATGTTAAAGCTGTAGTAGTAGATAGAACTAGAAAAAGTAAATGCTATTCCACCCAAGGTTGATGAAAGTGTAGATGTTGCTGATACATCTTTTTTGCTTGTCATCACAAGGTACTTGGTAAGAAATGAAATTGAGGAAAACCTGTTGCTTTGCTACCCATTGACAGAGCATACCACAGGTGAAGTTATTTTTAAGGCAATCAATGGTTATTTCATTGAAAAGGACATAAGTTGGTTGAATTATTGTGGTGTATGCACTGACAGAGGCAAGCCTATGTCAGGTTGTTTTATGGGCCTACATAGCTTAATTAAAGAAGTAGCTCTCCATGTACCATGGAGTCACTACTCCATTCAGAGTTTTACATTCAAGCCTCTTCTTAGTGAATTAAAGATGTTGTTGTTGAGGTTGTAAAATTGTAAATTTTATTAACTCACAATTATGAAACTTCAGATTGTTTAAGGTGCTGTCTGAAGAAATTAACAGCATTCACACTGCACATTTCATTTTGCATACAGAGGTAAGGTGGCTATCTCGTGGCAAAGTACTTACATGAATGTTTTAACTTTGACTTAAAGTCTAGGTATTTTTTGAAGATCATCATTTCCCTTTTGCTCCAAAATTTCAGGACAGAGATTGGCTTCAGTCTTGCATATTTATCAGATGTTTTTCTAGAAATAAACTCAAGTTGGGACTTCAAATCTCAATCACTATATTAGAAGTAACCAATAAAATTGAATCAATAATGAAAAAAAAACTGGACTTTCAGAAAGTGTGTATTAAGAAAGGTCATCCTTGGGGAGTTCCCTGATGGTGTAGTGGCTTAAGGCTTTGGCGCTGTCAGCGCTGCAGCCTGGGTTCGATTCCCAGCCAGGGAGCTATCTGAGAATGACTTGCACTTATCACAAAATGTGAAAGAGAATATTGTTTGTCACTTGGAGGGTCTTTTTCTTTTCTTTTTTGGTTGGTTCCCTAAGCAGGGATCAAACCCAGGCCATGGTGGTGGGAGTACTAAAGCCTAGCAACTGCTCCATCAGGGAACCCCCACTGGGAACCCACTGGAAGGCCTTAAAGTGTCCTTTAATAAGTAGTTCCCTCAATGGGGAAAATTGCAGATCCTTTCAATGAAGAATTCCTCAAAGAAGCTAAACTATCAATCAATTTAAAAAACCAGTTAATTGAACTTTCAACCAATTCTTCTTTAAATTCTGATTTTAAAAGAAAGCATCTTGTTACCTCCTGGGTAGATGTCAGTGAGAAATGTGAACAGCTCCTGAGAAGGCATTCAAATAGCTCTTGCCATTTACTAATACTGAGCTAGTGGAGAGAGCTTTTTCTTCCTACACTTTCATAAAAAATAAGTTTTGCAACAAGCTTAATGCAAGCCCAGATTTAAGACTGTATATTGCATCGTTTGAGCCCAGTTTTAAGAAACTAAGTGCATTAAAGCAATCTCAGTGATTTCAGTAACAATGTTTCAATCCACTAGTGATCTGCATAATAATTATTACAGACTTCTTAGACAAAACTAATAAATACTATTGATAAATATTTGATCATTATCAATATTTAACTGTGTTATGAATCTGTAAAATTAAATTTGTGGTTTGTACTTTTAGTGTAGTAATTTTTCTTTCCTAAATCATTACCTCTATTCCACTATTTTACATTAAGGTTGGCACTGAACAAAAGTGTCCGTATTTTAAAAATAAGGGGTACAATTTATAGAAAAGAGTTTAAAAGGGGTACACAATTGGAAAAAGGTTGGGAACTACTGTTGTAGAAGAAAACATCAGTACTAAACTTATAAACCTTGAGTTCAGGGAGGACTTCATTAACCTGACCTCAGATGCAAAAGAAGTAAAAGCAAAAATAAATGAATGGGACTATATCAAACTTAAAATCTTCTTTACACTAAAAGAAACCATTGATAAAGCAGAGACAACCAACTGAATAGGAGAAAATATTTCCAAACAACACTTCTGATAAGGAGGCAATATCCAAAATAAATAAAGAACTCACAGGACTCAACAATAAAAATACAAACAATTAAATTAAAAAATGGGCAGAGGACCTGAACAGACACCTCATCCATGAAGACATACAAATGGTCAACAGATATATGAAAATATGCTGAACTTCATTAGCTATTAGGGAAACGCAAATCAAAACCACAATAAGATAGCATCTCACACCTGTTAGAATGCCTATTATCAATAACACAAACAATAACAAGTACTGGGGAGGCTGTGGAGAAATAGGAACTCTTGTACACTGCTGGTGGGAGTGCAAATTTATACAACCACTATGGAGGACAGTGTGGAGGTTCCTCAGAAAATTGGGAATGGAGCCACCATATAACCTGATGATCCCACTTCTGGGTATCTACCCCCCTAAATTTGAAAACTTAGTCTATAAAGACTTATGTACCCCCAATGTTCATCGCAGCACTGTTCACAGTGGCCAAAACATGGAAACAACCAAAGTGCCCTGTGACAGATGACTGGATAAAGAAGCTGTGGTACATATACACAATGGAATATTACTCAGCTATAAGAAAAGATGAAATACTGCCATTTGCGACAAAATGAATGAACCTGGAGATCATCATGTTAAGTGAAATAAGTCAGATAGAAAAAAACCAAGAACCATATGACTTCATTAATATGTGGAATATAAAACTGAAAGCAACAAATAAGCAAAACTCATAGACATAGTCAATAGTTTAGTGGTTACCTGAGGGTGAGTGGGGAAGATGGTGGGAGGGGAGAGGGGGGCTGTCAAATATATGGTGATGGAAGGAGAACTGACTGTGGATAGTGAACACATAATACAACACACTGATGTTGTACTGCAGAATTGTATATCTGAAACTTGTGTAATTTTTACTAACCAATGCCACACCAATAAAGAACAATAAAAAAGGTAAAAATTTTTTTGAGTTTATGAGTCAGGGAATTCTTGCCTCTGAATGTTGAGATTCATTTATGTCACCACAATAAAACCCATATTTCATAGAAAAATAAATAAATAAAAATGATGTATAGGTGTTAAAATATTTTTCAGCTTTGTACATGTCTGTAAATTTAGATTTGGTATTTTATTCACTTTCATTAAAAAATGTAGATGTATGAATGATTTGCCATCTATTTTTTTAAAAGATTAATTTTAGAAATTATAAGAAATAAGATTATGCCTCTAAAGTGATGAAAGTTTTGTTTCTGAACATTATTTTATTTCCTTTTCTTTATCACTATATAGCAGAACATATTTCAATGTAAAATACAAATTTATTTAGTGGACCTGACTGATTTCATAGACTTGATATGACTTCCATAGACTTATAATTATCACAGAGAAGTATTTTAAAAATATAACAGAATGTTAACTTCTTCTCTTTTACATAGTTTGAGAAAAATGGGTTTTTGTTATTTTCCACATGGAATTACCCTGATTTGATATATAGAAATCCTCCCCTCAAGTTCTTCATTTTTACAGATAAATAACTAAATAAGGGAATTTTTCAGGGCAACCACAGGAGATTATAAATTGAGTCACATTAATTCAATTAAAAGAGAGTTTAGTTTTGTTATTTTCCAATCCATATTTTCTTCCCACCTGCTTTTCTAGCTAACACCAACTTGAAATATAGGGTAAAATGCTTAAACCTAATTGTGTTTATTACATCAATTTGTATTTTTTATAAACCCCTTTTAAAGTCCAGCAAGTAATTTCTATATATCTTCCTTTAAAGGTAACTGGGCTAGTCTCTGAATAATATTAGCATTTTGCTTCACTTCAAGTTAAATTCATCAAACACTAGAAAAGACAGAAGACTTTCTCATATAATATGAATGTACTTTGCCAGAAAGGGAGGTAATATAAAGATAAGATTTGCATTCAGAGAAATAGAATTAATGGAAACTTTAGCAAATATCACTTATTTTCTTGTGACCATACTCTTCAAACCCTTTTGGGAAAAATGATATTATTTCCATTATTCTAGGTATTAGAATGGAGAATGAGATTGATAAGATGAGAAAGCCAATACATACTTCTGGAGAGAAGCAAAGTTTATGAAAAAACAGTTCCCTTTTTCTTTTATTTTTTACTTCAGCAAAATCAAAAGTTTCAAAGGCACATGAGTATGGTAGAAGTACCAGAGGGTGGCAGAATTAGTTCTAGAAATTTAATTATAGTACCATTAATATGAGTGACAAAGAGTGACCCATATCTACTATATAATAAAAAATGAGAGTTCATTTGGGCAGCTGCTAAGACACCAAAAAGCAGATCAATCAAAACTAATTCACTTGACCACAAGCTATTAATTGATCACAACAAGATCAACTATGAGGTCCTTAATTAAATGCAGAGTTGTCAGGATGAAAAAGCAAACCCCATGTTGTCTACAAGAAACTCACAAAAATATAAAGTAACATATTGAATAAAAGATGAACTATGTAATCATTAAACATGAGGAAGTAGGTGTGATTATATATCAGGATAAGTAAACTTCAGAACAAGTACTAGTTTCAGGGATAAAGAAAGATATTACATAATGATAAAGGAGTCATGTCATCAAGAATACATTATAAGAATTCCAAATATGTATGCTTCTAATGGCAGAACTTCAAATTATGAAACAAATGGCAGAAGTTAAAGAATGAGTAGACAAATCTACAATTATAGTTGAAGATTTTAATACTCACTTTCTTGCTATATCCTCACATAGACATTCTTCTGTGCAAATGCTCCTGGTGCTTCTTCCTCTCTTATGAGGACACCTCCTTATGTGGATACTGGATTAGGGCTCCACCCTCATGACTTCATTGAATCTTAATCACTCCTTAAATGCCCTTTCTTCAAATACAGTTACACGGGTGGTTAGGGCCTTAACATGTGAATTTTTGAGTAACACGATTCAGTCTATAACATTTTGTCCTCTTACCCCCTAAATTTATATCCTTCTCAAATATAGTAGTACATTCACCCATCCCAACAGCCCCCTAAATCTTAACCAGCATCAATTCCAACTCCAATGTTTTATCAAAATTTTATCTGAATCAGGTATGGGTGAGACTTGAATTATGATTTTTCCTAACTTAAAATTTCACTCCAACTTTGAACCTGTGACACTAGACAAGTTATGCACTTCTAAAGTTCAGTTGTGGGACAAGTGTAGGACATACATTTCCATTCCAAAGGAAGAAATTGGACATAAAAAAGGGTGACAGGTCCCAAGAAAGTCAAATTCCATTAGATCATAAAGCATGAGAATAATCCTCTTTGGTTTGATGCTCTGCTTTGTGGTCCAAAGGGTGGTAGTGTCACTGCCATGTCCGTAGGTGGCAGCCCTATTCTATGGGGTGGCATTGCCCCTCAAGCAATGGGCAACAGCTTCGTGGCCCACAGAAACTGAGGAGGTGAGCTCACTCTCATTGAGGAAAAAGCCTTGCTCCCTTGACTCTGTGGTAGGAATGGCATTCCTGAGGGTCTTTCAATTGCCTTCAAGGTCTTTCTTCCCTTTTTTGAAAGGATAATGTATGTCCAAAGCTGGATAACTCTATTGTTCCATCCTATCGATCCCTGAAGTCCAAGCCTTCCTTCATTCTCTTTCACTTTTTTCTGCCCACTTTTAGACTCAGCTGGCAGTTTTTCCATCATCATATTTTTAGATATTTTTATGGAAGTACCACTCTTCATAATACCAAAATCTGTATTAGTCTGCTTCAGGTTGTCACCACAAAATATCACAGACTTAGTGGTTTAAACAACACAAATTTATTTTCTCACAGTTCTGGAGGCTAGAAGTATGAGATCCAGGTGCCAAAAGGTTGGTTTCTGCTGAGTCCTCTCTTCCTGGCTTGCAGAAGGCCACCTTCTCACTGTGGCTTCATACAATCTTTTCTTTGTGAGTGAGAGGAGAGCTTGAGAGAGCTTGAGAAAGAGCGTGAACAAGTAAGCTCTCTGGTGTCTCTCCCTTTTCTTATAAGGACATCAACTCTGTTGGATTAAAGCACAATCCAGATTACCTCATTTAACCTTAATTACCTCATGTACCCTCCTTGAAGTTCCTAACTCTAAATGCAGTTACAGTAGGAGTTAGAGCTAAAACATATGGATTTTGGGGGGACAAAATTCAGTTCATAACAATGAATTCACAGCACCTAGTGGCTTAAAAACAAAACAACATTGGTTTTGCTCACAAATATTCAACTGAGCAAGGCTCAGGAGTTTCAGCTTGTTTCTGCTCCATTCAGTGTCAACAGGGACAGCCAGAAATCTGGGGACTGGAGTCACTCATGTCTAGCAACTTATACTGGCAGTGTAACTTAGGGTTTTAGCAGAGGCTGTCAGCTGAGCATCTATCAGTTCTATGCGGAGGCTAGGTTACAAAGGTCAGTGTCCCAAGAGATTAAGAAAGAACCAAGCAGAAGCTATATCATCACATCCAAGTATAAGCCAGTCACAGAGTCACACAGTATCACTTCTGATACATTTTATTTATAAAGTTTCCCTTCAATTTTAAGTGGAGGGAAAACAGACTCTTGTTTTTGATGTGGGAGAATGGCAAGGATCTGAAAATATTGCTGTGGAACAAGAAATATTGCTGTGGCTCTGAAAATACATTCTGTCACTTATACAGTAGACTCTCCATTGACTGGAACTCAAAAAACCAGCATTTTTTTGCCAGTTGCTTGAATTCCAGTTAACAGAGAGTCCACTTACTTTATTCAGCATCTACCAATCCCCATGTGTGCCAGTTAAATGAGAGTCCACTGTATAGCCATGTGGTTAACAAGCTTTGAGGAGTATAAATTGGAATTTTCTCTTTAGTTTACCAGTAATCACATCTCCTCTTGCAGTTCTTCATCACCTCAAGTAATCAATCATAAATATTTTTATTTTACTTCAGAATCATAAAAAAGACAAGGGTAGAAGCCAACAGGAATTTATGCATGGCTCAGCAATTTGCAGATTTAATGGATACCATTTATAATTAATCTAATATACCTACTTATAAAGAAAGGCAAGAGTCTTAGCACAGACAACATTTTAAAATTATTTTTAACCTAGAAGGTGGCTGGATATATAAGACAGGAGGAAAACAGAATTATAATAAACTGCTGTGGGGAATACTTTGAAAGAAAATTAATGCCCCTAAATTATTCTATTGCTAAGTGTTACAATTTGAGGCAACCACATGATACATTTTCTCAAGTCAGTGTGTTAAAATTATTTAATTGCTTGAAATCACTATCTTAAGTATTTAAAATTTGATGTTTAATAAAATAATAAATTCAATACAATTTTAAATTTTATTTGGGTTTAAGCATTCATTCTTTTAATTAATGGTCTCTGTGATACTCTTGATTTTTGCATAGTTTACTAGCTGTGTATCATATTACAGTAATCCTTTATTTCAGAACTTTGTTAAGAGAACATTGTAAAGAAAATTAGAAATATTGTAAATGCTTCTTATCTATTGCCTCCTTTCTTTTCTTCCCCGAATCACTATTTTTCTATACTGCTTCCCTTAATACCATTTTCTTTCTCCATAATAAAGGCATTCTTGGGTGTTCTTGGGCACTTCCCATGTTAGATGCCAGTTTGCCTGTGTTGGTCCCAGAGAAACACAAGTTGGTATTTAGTGCCTCCACAGAAACTGGCTGTGGGTTTGTTTTCACTTTGGCTGGTGCCAGGCAGAAATGAGAAGCAAAGCTGTGTTGACCCAACATAATAATTCTGATGGGCATTGCATTTTAAGTTTGTACAGAAAGAAGATGAATTCGTGAACTGCAGTACATTGGATATTTTGGGAAGAAGTAAAAACATAAAATGAGGGGCAGTATAGTTTTATATGCAATGTTGAAGTTTATCAGCATATTTTTCAAAGATATTCTTATTTTTGTATGTGACAAAATTACAATAGACTCTCTGTTAACTGGACCTCAAGCAACCATCACTCTCAAGCAACTGGCAAAATATGCCTGCTGAAGATTTTGCTCATTGCTGGAGAGTGGTGGTTACTTGAGTCCCAGGTAATAAAGAGTCTATTTACATTTATTAGATATCTTCCAATCCTCATGAGTACTGGTTAAATGAGAGTCTACTGTATTTAGTTCAGACAATTTTTGTTAGTTGTGGCTGCTATATGGAATGCGTGGTTTAAATAACATACATTTATTTCTCACAGTTCTGGAGGCTGGGAAATCCAGATCAAACTGCCGGCAGATTTGGTGTCTGGTAGGAAACCACTGCCTGATATAGATAGATGGCTGTCTTCTTTTACCATTAAGTGGCAGAGGACAAAAGAAGGAAGCTAGCTGGTAATTTGGATAAGGTCACTAATAGCATTCATGAGGGCTTTGCCTTTATGACCTCATCTAATTTTAATTACCTTTCAAAGGTTCCACCTCCTAGTACCGTTGTGGGGTAGGGTTTCCATGCATGAATGATGGGAGCACACAAACATTTAATCTATAACAGACCAGTAAGTCTTAGGTGAAGAAGGAAGAAGGAAAAATTGAAATACAAAGAAAAAAAACCACAGCTGCCTTTAAGAAAGAAACGTCATTTTTTAATAAGGTAACATGAGTAAACTTCATTATTGAAATAAAATAATTTGATAATATTAGTGTATAACAAGCTTGTCTAACCCAAGGTCAGAGAGCTGCATGTAGCCCAGGATGGCTTTGAATGAAGCCCAACACAAATTCGTAAACTTCCTTAAAATATTATGAAAATTAAGCAGGGATCTTTTTTTTTTTTTTAAAGCCCATCAGCTGTCATTACTGTCAGTGTATTTATGTGTGGCCCAAGACAAATTTTCTTCTTCCAATGTGGCCTAGGGAAACCAAAAGACTGGACACCCCCGGTGTATGAGATACTTATTTAAAATCTGCAGAATCCTATCACTGCTAAGTAGATGCTGTTTTATATATTACTTCCCATTATATACTGGTGTGCACACTAAATGCCTGAATCCTTTAAGGAGCAGACTATTGCAGGCCACCTGGATTTAAGATGATAATTTATTTACCATTGGACTTTTCTTGGACTAAAAATATAGATAGATAGATAAATAACAACCAAGCTTATGAAGATAGGTTCTTACTTTAATTTGGAACAATTCTACCCTTATAAAATTTGTCAATCAAAGCATACAAATAGAATCCTACTTATTTTATTGCAAGTTAAGTCACGAGTGGACATTTTCCACACTATCCTTTAAGATATAAACGATAAGGTATGTTACTTGTTACACTATTTATTTTCCTAATATGAAACTAATTAGTGAGTTCATTCTCTTAACAGCTGTCCCTGTTGTTCAGGATTTTCCTAGGAAAATTAGGGCAACTAGATGGAAAATAGAACTTAAAAATCTAACAGTAATAGTGAAAAGCTCACAAAGCATGTCTGAGGAATTAAGTAAAAACAATAAATAGGTCATTTTACAAGAGTTCAGCAATTTTGAACTTCCTATTCCACTTATGCACACCAAGGTTGTGTAGGTTAGTGTCAGTGGGAAATTTTACCGTAAAATGGAAAAATATTAGCAATGAGTCAACCTCAAAGGGTTCACAATGAGTTTGTGTAAGTATTTTGAGTTCAAAAGTCTATTGGGATCTTAATTAAACCTCCACAATCTACTAGAGCAGACCAAACAGTTAGAAAGAACTGGCTATTTTCCAGTATTGTCTCAGCATCTTCTTGTTCCTATCAGAATGTTAATTTCCAAATTCTTATATTCCTTAAGTTTAATATCTTTTCCATTTATTCTCAGTGGGTGTTCCTTTACCACAGACTAAGGAAAGTTGAGGGTAAATTTCTATAATGCAGAAGATATGCACTGGTAATAAAAAGCTAATGCCAAAGAGGTGAAACTCAGAGTTTTAGAAACTTTATTTCAAAGTGAGTTAAGAAAAACAAGTGGGATAAAAAAATTAAGAATTCCCAAAACCATACAAGAATACATAGCCACAGGTTAAAAACAGTTTTAAGTTTAACAGGGTACATACATAAATGTCATTGGATTAGGTCTTTATAAAAATAATTCAATTATTTGTTCATTTATACCTTAATAAAGCTGGGAGAAACATTCAAGGTATTAGCTCTTTTGTTTGCACTGCCAAGCATAATTTGTCCATTAGCTGTTTCTCATTCTATCAAAAATTTTCATATAATGTATCCCACATAATTTTTAAAAAGTAATATGAGGGTTGGGACTTCTGAACATCAGTATTTCTGTGACTGACTTTTCGTCTTACACAAAACAGATCTTAAATAGGCTCTTTATATACAAAGTAATTCTCTTTCACTTGATTTTATTGTTTGCAACAATCATAACCCAAAACTCCATGCTAGTGTCTTCAGGAGATAGGGATAGAACAGGGTTTCTTGTATCCTAAAATAAATTATCATTGGATATTCTGTCAACATTTTTTGTAACTTCTAATAAAATATTTGATTCTAGAAAGGATCATTAATGGATGATATAATTACTAGATGAAAGATTGCTACAGATATTCATAAGATGCTAAAATATCATCACAAAGATTATTTAAAAGTCACAAAGGGAAAAATATGTAACTTTACAAAGAAGGAATCAGGCCACCATCTTCTTAACCAGGAGTTCAATGTTAGCATCACTTATAGATAGTACGTACAGACATTACACGCTTCCTATTGTGATATGAAGTACACAGCATTACTTATAAAGTACTATGTCTCATCACAATGTTTAGTTCTTAATTGGCTTCTTTGAATAAAGACATTTTTTCATCATTGAGAAAATTTTAAGATAGAGTGACTATTAAATGATACAAAGAATTATTAAGTTTGGTAAGTGTGAATATAGAATTTTCTTATGTAGTGAACTATTACTTTCAGTGATAATAGATAATAACATAGTGACCTATTTAAGGATAAAATATCACAATACCTGTATTTACTCTAAATTATTATACACAGAAACAGATTAAGTAAATATTGCAATTGTCAAATGTTGATGGTGATGATGAGTGTATTATTCAGGGTTCTCCATAGAAATAAAACCAATGGAATGTACACATGCACAGTGTGTATGTGTATAGTTATAACTATATATAGTTATTTTAAAAAAATGGCCAATGTGACTAGAAGCTAACAAGTCCAAAATCTGCAGGATGGATTAGCAGGTTTAAGATCAGTGAAGAGACAATGTTGCAGTTGAAGTCTGAAGGCTGTCTGACAGCAAAATTCTCTCCTGATTGGAGAAGACTTTTGTTCCATTCAGGACTTAAACTGACTGGATGAAGCCCATTCATATTATGAAGGGCAATCTGCTTTACTCAATGTCCACTAATTTACATGTTAATGTCATGCAAAAACACCTTTGCAGAAACGTTCAGAATAAGGTTGGGCGAATATTGGGCACCATAGCCCAGCCAAGTTGACACATAAAACTAGCAATCACAATGGGTATTGAAAATTTATTATATTGCTGTTTCTACTTTTATTGAACATTAAAAATCTTAAAATATCAAAATAAAAGCTTTAGAAATATTTAAAAATTGTCTTGTACATATTCATTTCCATTAATGGCAGTAAACTGAAAATATTTTGCTTCACAAGACTCTTTGCAGCATTACACAGAGAACAGCAAAGAAAAAAAAGGAAGAAAGGAAAGAAAAATTTGAAGATTGATATATAAAGTAGGAGAAAAACCAATGTGAGATGTATACTGGTTCAGTTTTCGGATGTATTTTATGCTTCATCTGTGAGGAAAATGAAAAAAACTAGCTTCTAATCCTATAGAAGCTCTCAAGAGAACTTTACAAAATTGCAAGTCTGGATTAACTGTTTTATTAAATAAATTTTATATGGACACATTTGAATAGGTTTCGAAATAAGATCTCATGGCTCATGGCTTGCAATGTTGAGACAAATTTTATTTTTATTGTCTGAATATTTTTTCCAGTAATACAAAAGATCATCCAACCCATCTAGAATTCTTGGGGGAGATGTGAGCAATAGTATGAGTGTTCTTGAGATTTCTGACAAAGAACAATTTGGAGAAAAAAAGAAAAACAAGCAAAACTCTATCATTGTTGTTAGTGGTAATAACCAAGGCACAAAGAAAATGATTTTAAAATAAAGAATGCCTGAAACAATATTTTAAAAACAAGACAATGTGAGTGTAGAAAAAACTGTAAATTGAAATGAATTGTGCTTACTGATAAGAGTCACTGGTAGAGAGGTGTGCTGTTGGGACCACTAAAAAGGGAGCAGACAGAACACAGCACATGTCTCCTCCAGCTTTCCATATTCACTCTAGCACCTCATGTTGGCACAGTCCAATAGGAACCCAATTTAGGTAAAGCTGAAGCTTTCAGCTCCAGAATCATAAAGAATAGTATAGAAGGTTGGGTTCAAATTTACTAAACAAGACAGGGATGCCCCCTGTCACCACTGTTATTTAATATAGTACTGGAAGTTTTAGCTACAGCAATCAGGCAAGAGAAAGGAATCAAAGGTATCCAAATTGGGAAAGAAGAGGTCAAATTCTCACTATTTGCAGATGACATGATCCTTTATATAAAAAATTCCAAAGATTCCACCAGGAAACTATTAGAAACAATTAACAAATATAGTAAAGTCGCAGGATACAAAATCAATGTACAATGCTTGTTTTCAAAAGCATTCCTTTATACAAACAATGAATCCTCAGAAAAAGAAATGAGGGAGTCAATTCCTTTTGCTATCACAACAAAAAGAATGAAATACCTGGAAATTAACTTAACGAAGAACGTGACAGACTTACACACAGAAAACTATAAGACACATTTGAAAGAAATTGAAACAGATTTTAAGAGGTGGAAAAATATCCCCTGTTCATGGATAGGAAGACTCAATATTGTTAAAATGGCCATTCTGCCCAAAGCAATCTACAGATTTAATGCAATACCCATCAAAATCCCACAATCATACTTTCATGAAATAGATAAAAGAATTCTTAGATTTATATGGAACCATAAAAGACCTCGAATTGCCAAAGCAATACTACATAAAAAGAATAAGGCTGGTGGCATTACACTTCCTGACTTCTATTTATATTACAAAGCATTAATAGTCAAAACAGCTTGGTACTCGCAGAAGAACAGAAATAGAGACCAATGGAATAGAACTGAAAACCCAGAAATAAACCCACAAATTTATGGACAAATAATTTTCGATAAAGGAGCAAAAAACATACAATGGGGAAAAGGCAGCCTCTTTAGTAGGTGGTGCTGGGAAAACTGGAAAAACATATGCAAAAGAATGAACCTGAGCTGTGAACTCTCTCCATATACAAAAATTAACTCAAAATGGATTAAAGACCTTCATATAAGACCTGCAACAATAAGCTGTATAGAAGAAGACATTGGTACTAAACTTATAGACCAAAACACATGTCACCGATATGAAAGCATTTAATATAATTAAAATTTTTAATTTTACTTCAGCTAAAATTACATCTTTTAAAATATTGAAACAACCATACTTATCATAAAGTATTAGCCTTGTTTCCCTCTACTTTCCCTCCTTAGGTTGCCTTTGGCCATTCTATACTTAGTACTTCTTGCTTCAAAATGGAGAAGAAGGGGAAACTGGAAAGAGTAGACATAAAAATATAGAGAAATTACCTTATGTAGAGACCTGGCCAATCTCTCTAGCCTATATCCTGGAAAATGTACATATCTGGTAAACCTAAATGCCTTTGTTATCTTTAAGATGGAGTTTCATTGCTCATTAAACCTTTCTTTCAAAGTATCAAGTACAACAGATAATATGATCATATAAACTGGAGACCAGGATATGATCTAAAAAAATCTTCTGCAAGTACATATTTTTGTTTTACATTAAAAAATAGGAAGTCTACCTCATTATATATGGTTTATATCTAGTTGCTTATATTAATATAAATTATTGCCTTCTCTCAACACTCACATATAATTTTTAAGGTGCTCTAAGTTTAATTCGTGATTTTGAATAACAATAGTACATAGTCACATACCCCATGGGCACATAGTTTAAGAAATGTAACAGTGATACATATATTACCTAAATATATGTGATATTGGCTTTGTTAAATATAAATAAAAATATACCTATAGACTCACATCTATCAGTATGATCATATGTAAAATTGTTTATACTGAAGCTATACAATATAGCAGAAAAATCAGACAGCATGATAGCAGATCTGAAGATTACTATTACATCTAGCCACTCCTTCCATGAAGGCTTTGTCAAGTTACCTGATTTTTTCTGGATTGCATCATCTTTTAAATGGCGGCAACGCTTAGTCTGCATGGGAAACGAACGCTTGAGTTACAACTCTGTGCAAAGCACTATATTTTAAACATATTTCAACTTTATATAAGACGTGTTATAATTTTCAGATAACAGAAAAGAAAACTAAACTTCAAAAGGAATAGAAAAAGGGAAGATCAAAGTCACACAGCTAGAAAGTGCTAATACTTGAACCAGCTATTCTCCTTCTAACTTAGGATAACATAAATAATGTGATTATACTTCTAAACTATGAAGTGCTACATAAATCTAATGAATTAAAAAAAATTCTCATTCAGTTTTCATCCTTTTAAAAAGAAAAGGTTTTGAAATCTCCTGTTAAGTTTGTGGGCAGCAAATCTTAACACAAAAATTTAATTCTTTAAGAGGCGAAACTGCTTTGTGTTTTTTTCCACTCCAACTTAATTTGCTATGTGTTGCTTCATTTTTTTTCTTAACATGGGTTGAAATTATACTAATAACCACTTAGTTTTTTACTTCTTTAAAGTTTTTTATGAAGGGAAAAGCAGTATTCATTAAGGTCACTTTAAAGTATGTTTAATCTACTAGAGAAAAGAGAAAGCCTCATTGTTTCAATAAAATCCATGTTCATACCATGCATTTGATATTTTTTATTGGCAATCTCCTTTCACAACCCTATTTTAAAAATATACTTTCAGTTTTTCCAAATTCTATTCAGAATTCAAATACTCTATACTTTATTTAATTTCTTTTTTATCTGAATTCCATCAGTATTTAGAGTACATGGCACATTATTCAACACTTAATTATACATTAAAAAATAACACACTCTAAAAGGAGACTAATTTTCAAAATAACATACATATCTGACAGACATAGTTCTGCTGTGAATCATATCTATCGGTTTTGAATTTGATAGCAATAATTTATGGCTGGGCAATAAAATGGCTTGAAGAAAGAGAAAAAGAGAACATACATTTGATGGTAACAAGTTTTCTTTCACATTGCTACCTGGTTTTTCTTTTGTCAGTGTATTATTATTGTTTTTCCAAGGTGATTATAAACATCTTGAAACAAGTTATATTTTCATTATTGTGCCAAAAGCTTTTACCAAAAACTATTATACTGTGGTTGCTCACAAACTTAATTAGCATCATTACTTCAGCAAAATTTTATTATTATAATGGTTCTTTAAACTTTACCACTATTATTCATATAAACTAGCTTTAATCTTTACTAATAACCTTCTTTTAAAAATATACAATATTTAAAAAGGTTGAAGAAAAGAATGCATAAGAAACAGTGAATTGTCTTCTATCCTTTTATTGGCTTTGTATAATCATTTCAATGAAAATATTTAAATGCTGTAAATTAGTTACTTATGGGAATGAATAAGTGAAAAAAGAAATTGCTTCGGAGAAAATGATTCCCATTTAGAATCACATTATACATTAGTAACCAGAAATCATTATTACCTGAATATGGTTAACTGAATATGGCTTTTCCTATTCTTGTTCTACAGATCCTTCAGCAACAAGGAAACAGCCATTCCCCTATATCACGACTATTATTGATGTCAACCAAAGAGCAGGGTAATGTTTCTGTTAAAGTAGAAAGGTAAACTGGGTAAATGTAAACATTTCCTGAGACTTTCTTTCAATTTGGCAAAATGCAGGTCAACAAATTTGAACCCCATATGGCATTGGGCCCATAGAACAATTATTGTAGCCAGGTCCAAACCAGCTCATTCTTCAATAAGTGTTCTGACCTGAATACATTCCATCAGAAGCCTTCATTCAGTTCTAAACTAAAATAAATCTCTTAAATCTCTTTTAATACATCTACCCTCACACTTATAAGGGTTATCGTGAGAAAAGGAATTTTCAGACTCGATCATAATCCTGATACCACATTTTTAGAATCAGCTTATCTAGGTAAGAGTTAATGCACTTCACTGGGTAAACTGTAAAAGAAATTGCAGTCATTGCCCTGCTAAACCTTGGGAGAAATGAAGAATTTCAATCTTTGGTGCTGTCAAACCAACACCATTCATCATCCTTGAATTGGCTTTTGGCTTTGAAATAAATAAAACAGACCAGAGATCCCTTTCAGACCAAGTAATAAAGGCAACTCCCTACTGTAGCTCATCTTGATTTTGGAGTTGATAGCAAAAAAAAAAAAAAAGATTTCAAGTCTTTAATACTCCCAAGACTGCAACACACACCAGAGTCAAACAAGCTCAAGGCGTTATTGAACTAGGTATTGATTGCAGACACTAGGGTTGTTTGTTATTTGATTTTTCAATTTTCAAGGAATGAGGTAAAATTCACACTTCTCCAAAAGAAAGTATGCTGTGGTTTCTGGAAGCCAGAGTTTATGTGACTTGAGTTCATTGGAAGAAAATAATTTATATTAGCATGAGTAAATAAAAGCAAGGAGTCTGTCTAAATGAGATATATAATAATTGGAGAAAAAAGTTGGACCACATTGTAATGTATCCTGTATTTTATGTTATGAGCAACAAAGAGAAATTCATTTCAAAAATAACTTCTCCACTTAGTTTTTCAAGAGTTGGCTTTGTCAAAAGGTGTCCTGGCATTACTGAGAGACAGAAGGGCATTTTGTATTGTAATCAACTGTCTCCTTGTTAAGCTTGCTGGGTAAAGTTGAAAATACATGATTTACAAATATATCACAGTAACACTATGCCTGTTTATCAAGTCTGTTCATGAGAAAAAATAATTACATAGCGACAAATGTTTTTTATAAAACTAAAAAGTTCATAAAACCACAAGCCAATCTTTTTGGTGTGAGAGAGAAAATTTCAGGATCTTTAATTTGTATATAGAAACCTCAACAGCTGCAACAAACTAAGCACGGCTCACTGCTTTTGGTTGGTGTATCTGTACTGAATACATTCACAGGTTTTGTTTCCTTTGTTCACATTAAATCTTCACTGAGTCAACACTTTGAATTAACCTAATCATAGTTGAGTATTGAGAATCATCTTCCTGAATTCTCTCTTTTACAGTTCAGACTTTTTATGGTGAGGGGGTCAGTAAAAATTTTTATGATATTAAATTTGGAAATGAAGACTTAAATTCTAATTAATGTGCTTTAACTCTAAGGAGTAAAAAGATACCTGAACAGGAGAGTGATTCAAACCAGCTTTTATTTTAGTAAATAACCAAACCAAACCAAAAAAAAACAAAAAAACAAAAAAACAAATAAACAAAAACAAATAAAACAGAGTTCATAGCTTGAAGGAAAGAACATAAACCAGGAATAAAAAAATATTAATTCTAATCCTATACTATCACTAAAAGCAGTCATTTGACTGAACTTCACTTTTCTTACGTAAAAAGTAAGGTGATGAGCTGAGATCCTGTGCAGCATTAAAATTCTCTGGTGCGCTAAGGTCTTGTATTGAGCTATTTTAGATTTTACTACCCTAAAGGGAAAGCAATATATTTACTTTTCTTATGTAGTGCTCTTAGTAGAGGTGTTTGTGAGTAATGGAATTTTACAATAATCTGGTCCCCCGTTTACACAGACTATTTTACCAACACATTTTGGCTTCCTAAAATCCATTCTATTCTCACTACTGAGAACTAAAAATCTTGCTTGTAGATATGATGTGAGAATTAATTTCATTAATGAACATATGATTGAAATCCAAAGTTATTTCTGAATTTTGAATGCCAATTTATTACCTAAAGTATATGAGTGGATAAAAAGTCTTATTCTGTATATTATTATGATATATCTATTGCTTTTCATAGGTCATGGTAGTATGAAAATAATCCCCCAAAAGACAACTGCTGGAACCTCTGAATGTTACATTATGTGGGGGGAAAAGGGTCTTCACAGATGTGATTAAGGGTTTTGCAATGGGGATATTTTCCTAAATTATCAAGGTGGGTCTTAAAAGTAATCACATGTGTCTTTGTATCACAGAGACATGGGGAGATTTTTCCACAAACAGAAAAGAATAGTGCAATGTAACAATGAAGGCAGATATTGCAGTGATGAGGCCACAAGCCAAGGAATTTGAGCAGCCACCAAAAACTGGAGGAGGCAAGGGATGGATTCTCCCCTAGAACCTCCAGACAGAGTAGGACCGTGCCAATATCTGATTTCAGCTCAGTGGAACTGATTTTGGACTTCTGGCCTCCAGACTTATGAAAGAATAAATTTCTATTGTTTACTGTAACATTATTATGGTAACTTGTTACAGTAGCCACAGGAAACTAATAAATATGCCAATATTTTTTTTCATCCTTACTATCAAAGAACATGTACAATGCATGTTCTTTGGTAAATAGCAGGGCAATAGGCATCTTTGCTTCTATTTTGCTTCTCTTTGTCATTTCTTATTGTAGATTCCACACTTAATAAGATGTTTTTTAGGTAGTAGTCCCAGGAAACTTTGTGTTTATGAGAATATAGCGTGATACTCAGTTTTGATAGTGATTATAACACTGAGTTTTTCTTGGGTATTTTGGTCTTCAGGAAGTTGAATATAAAATGTAAAGTTTGTTTCTTGACCATCTGGGCTCAGTGTGTGTGTGAGTGTGTGTGTGTGTGTGTGTGTGTGTGTACTTTCTATTTCTATCAGGTTAAAATTATCTTTATATTTCCCTGGACTGAATCCATATTTCTATTTTGATTACATTATTTCATCATGAAAATATCTGATGAAAATCATCTTAAAATCATTTCCAAAACAAGGAAGTGTATACATACTAAATAAGTAATGTAAGTACTAAAGATACATTCTGTTCAATAACTAGAAATTCATTAACAATAGATATTGAGATGGCTATAAGCACAAATTAAAAAGTGGTTTGTCTTAATTGATAGAAAATAAAGTGTTTACATAAATGGTCTTCAATGCATACATCATTTTTTTCCTACAAATCATCCAGAGTACTTATCTACATCACAAATGAAATTTCACGGTCCTTTTATTCCTGTGCAATCAAATTATTCCATTAAGTTAAAAAATACAACTCAACAAACAAGCATATCATATGACATAGTTGAGGTAATTTTGCTTTGTCTCCTACTGCACATTCAAAATGCATTCATTGAGGATATTCCTTTGTGGATGAAAATGGATGTAGGCATTATGACTTTACTATAATTCTTAGATGATAGGACTTCCATTAACTTAATGTCTCAAATATTGTCTTAAATTGATCAATAAGATGTTTGGTGTATATTGATAAAAGAATGTGCTCTTGATTAATTATTAAAATCTTTTCTCCATCCTCAGGTTGAGCCAGCCTCAGACATGGAAAGTTTGCAATAGGTAAGGAGCAATGTGTGACTTGTCCTCGTCTCCTCTTCCAAACCTGAACCACCACATCACTTTGTTCTCACCACTTGCTACTTCCCTCCATTTGCTAGCTGCTGCTTCTTATCCTGCAGGTTTAAAGGGAAGTGAGAGATTCAAAGGGTTGTGACTTGAAATTGTCCATCATTAGCTCACTGTTTGCTCTCTGGGTTTAGTGGGTGATTCTTTCTTACACAGTGCCCTTTCATGGGGTTTTTGAGGTCCCTGTGCCCTTCTTTGGTTTTATGACACCAGCAAATGAACCATTAATCTCTCTTCTAGGAGTTCATGAAAACTCAGGCTCTTTCCTCAGGTTTTGTTCATCCAGTTTGACATATCCAGCCATTTTTTGCTGGAATCTTTTTGCCCCTACAAGAGCCCTATGGGATACTACCCTAGGTGACCTCAGGCCAAACACTTCTGGAATAGCAGCCTAGTGGCCACATAGCTGCAATCTCTTGGTTCTTCTTGCAGCTAGTTGTCAGACCCTTTCTCTATCCCTAGATTATCTTGAAGTTAAACCCATGTCACTGTCTGTTTAATCATCTCAGGAATAATTTGGCACCTATGCTCTACTAGTACGTCATTCAACTCCAAGTCAACTTTTTAAAGGTTTGACGTGGGAGAGATGAGTGAAAGAAACTTTTCTCAATGATATTTTCCTCATATCTTTACTCTTTTTCCATACTCTGACCCTTTTTAGTGGTCCATGTTTTGCTGAGATGAGTCAAGAATCATGGAATTGTTTCACAGAGACATTGTTTGAACATCTGCATATGTGCATTCCTCTCATACCACCTGCAGTGTTTGCTCTCTCCAGTACTGATACAGCAATTGCTGAAGTAGAAAGATTTATATTTAATTCAAAATGGATTAAAGACCCCCACATAAAACCTGAAACAAGAAACTGTATAAAAAAGAAAAACATCAGTACTAAACTTATAAACCTTGGGCTCAAGAAGGACTTCATAAACCTGACCTCAAAGGCAAGGTAAATAAAAGCAAAAATAAATGAATAGGACTATAACAAACTAAAATACTTCCACACAGCAAAACAAACCATCAACAAAGCAAAGGGACAGCCAACCAATGTATATTTTGTATATTTTAGATGTTACACACTTATCAGATGCTAACCAATGCATCTGGTAAGGGTCTAACATCTAAAATATACAAAGAACTAGTATGACCCAGCAACAAAAATAAACAATCCAATTAAAAAGAGGGCAGAGGACCTGAACAGACACTTCTCCCATGAAGATATACAAATGGCCAATAGACATATGAAAAAATGCTCATCCTCATTAGCTACCAGGGAAATGCAAATCAAAACCACAATGAGATACCACCTCACTCACACCTGTTTGGATGGCTACTATTAACAAGACAAGGAATAGCAAGTGATGGAGAGGGTGTGGAGAAAAAGGAACTCTCACACACTGCTGGTGGGAATGCAAACTTGTAAAACCAGTGTGGAAGGCAGTGTGGAGGTTCCTCAGAAAATTGGAAATGGAGCTACCATATGACCTGGCAATCCCTTTTCTGGGTATCTGTCCCCAAAATTTAAAAACCTTAGTCTGCAAAGACTTATGTCCCCCAATGTTCATCTCAGCCCTGTTCATGGTGTCCAAGACATGGAAACAACAAAAGTGCCCTTTAATAGATGACTGGATAAAGAAGTTGTGGTAATATACACAATGGAATACTACTCAGCTATAAGAAAAGATGAAATACTACCATTGGCAACAAAATGAATGGACCTTGAGAACATCATGCTAAGCGAAATCAGCCAGACAGAAAAAAACAAGAATCATATGACTTTACTCATATGTGGAATATAAAACTGAAAGCAACAAAGAAAAAACAAACAAAAAAACTCATGGACACAGTCAATAGTTTAATGATCATCTGGGGGCAAGTGGGGAGAGAGTCGGAGAAGAGGGAGTGGTGGGAGAGGAGGGAGGAGGAGCCAAATACATGCCAAGAGGGAGGAGGAGCCAGAACTGACACTGGGTGGTGAACATATAATGCACCACATAGATGATGCACTGTAGAATTGGACACCTGGAACCTATCTAATTATTGTTAACCAATATCACCCCAGTAAGTCTAACAATTAAAAAAAAAATCGTAAGAGCCTGTGGTCCTTCAAACTTGGCTCTGCACAGAATCATATAAGTAGTGTTTTAGACTCCTTACCAGATTATGAATCACAACTGTGTGGCCCAAAGAATAGTAATAAAAATTCTGAAAGCTCAGGAGGTAATTCTGAAAGGCTGTTAGGGTTTTGCTTCATTGATGGATATATCCAAGGATGTATAAATAATGTGATGCTCATGAGTTCCTGGTCTTCTTCTGGTGAAAAAACCATGGATATTGTGAAAGATGCTTATTTATAAACTATTCTAAATAATTTGTACCATAAAATTTCATTTTTACTTATAAAAATATGGTAAATTCTTAACAGTACCTTGGTAGGGAGTTATTAATGCATGAAGTTTTACACATTTAGACAATTTGGATTTTCCTTTTTATTACATTCTACTACGGAGCCATTTAATATCACATGCATTCACAATTACTTGTTTTGTGTCATGGCTAAAGAAGCTAGCATTAATGGAGAAACCACAGTTCCATTCACATGATCAATTAAGATGCTTTTCTGAGGTTTATAGTCCCCTGAACAAAATAATAATATTGAAATGTGTTTTGATTTACTTCCAGAGAAATAAAAAATTCCAAGAAAGTCTGTATAATATGAAAAAACCCCATTATCAGTTGTTCCCAACCTTTTCCCACTTGCATACCCCTTTTAAACCCATTTCTATAAATCGTACCCTTGTCTTAAACAGCTGTTTTTAAATGCTGAAACTTTTGCTCAGTGCCTATCTTAATATAAAATAGTGGGAATGACACAATAAGTTGGGAATGAAAAAGTACTACACTAAAAGTACAAACCACAGGTTTAATTTTACAATATTCAGAACACAGTTAAATATTGATAATGATCAAGAATTTAAACATTAAATAAAAAAACTGCTTGAAAAGAATCATCATGATAGACAATGCATTTACTTTTGTCATAACTAAACTGATCAAACAGTCTGGCTTTGGATATATTTATAAATTTGGGGAAGTTCTAGAAATGTCCTATGTAAATGAATTATTCTGAAACTGCATAATGATTGGTAGAAGAGCAGTTTGGGGGAGGAGTTCATAGCCACGCCCCCACCAATCATCATTTGCTAATGTGATCTAATTTTGAAGTGTCTCCATTAATGATGATTCAACCTTAATATTTATTGTTTCATAACTAATATTTGGCATTTTTTTACATTACTTGTTTTTTCATGATTATGGATTATTTTTTGTGTACCCCTGAACAGTCCAACATGTACCGCTTGGGAACTGATTCACTAGATGATATTTTAACTATGAATCATGATTAAACACTTCAGGTAGCTGAATCAAATTTAACAGAAAGAAAAGCATTTGCTCTGTTGATTTATTTTATGCCATTATGCTTTGGGATAGCATGTGGAAGCCACCTGACATTCCTAAGAAAACTTGGGCAATGTTAACATGGAGTTACCAAATCAATCCAGAAAGTAAAACATAGTTCATATAAGTATTGTACTCATGGACTTGTTCTGATATGAATTTGAATTTAATTCACCCTTAAGAATCCTAAACCACAAGTTTAAATGTAGAATCAAACAAAAAATCATAATTAAATATTTCCATGAGCAGATAAAAGTTCATATGTAATGTCAGTAATGACAGGAAGTCACCCATGTGCAGACTTAAGGAGCTGTGTAGGCAGGGTAAAATTCTTACCCATAAATATCAGTGCCTGATATATTAGCATTAAAGATTTTCTCCATGTCTTCTCTCTTCAAATACAAATATTCTTCCCCTCACCCCAAATTAATATATTATGACCAAATAATACTTTATTAGGAATAAATTTAGCATATTCATTTCCCTTTTTGACAAGGAGATCAGTGACAGATAAAAGAACTGAGAATCTGGGAATCCAGAAATGGTAAAAAAAAAAAAAAAAAAAAAAGAGAGAGGGTAGGAGCCCAAAGGTATCCTTCATTTCCATAAAAGATTTGTCATGGGGTAACTCTCATTTATTTATTTCCTTTAAATATAACTTGCTTCCATGATTTTAACTACCACGTATTAGTTATCAACTGCTATGAAATAAATTACCCCAGAAATTAGTGGCTTAAAATAGCATATATTTATCATCTCACATTTTTGTAGGTCAGAAATCTGGACCCAGTTTAGCTGGGTCTTCTGCATCATGGTCTCTTGTAAGAATGTAATCAAGATGTTGACCAATGTTGGGGTCTCGTTAGGCCAAGGCTTAATTAGGGAAGGATCCCTTTTGAAGCTCACGTACGTGGTTGCTGGAAGGATTCAGTTAAGCATTGTAGGACAGAGGGCCTCAGTTTTCACTGGCCATTGTTGGA
The DNA here is from genome assembly GCA_004026885.1 of Lyroderma lyra. NCBI lineage: Eukaryota > Metazoa > Chordata > Mammalia > Chiroptera > Megadermatidae > Lyroderma > Lyroderma lyra. Next base: position 139,906 of record PVJL010002543.1, on the reverse strand, counting down.
GGCTGTCCCCAGTTTGTGCCATGTGGGCTTTTCCAACACGGTAGCGTGTTTTATCGAAACCAAAATGACAGGGAATCTTCCAGACAAGATGTTGCAATTTTTCTAACTTAATTATGGAAGTAATATCCTATTGCCTTTGCTACATATTATTGGTTAGGAGAAAATCACTGGGTTCAGCTAAAGAGGAAGAATTACACAATGATATGAATTCCAGCAAATAGGAAATCACTGTTAACCAACTTAGAAGTCTATCTACCATAGCCATCAACATGCTAAGGACCCTTAAATATAAATCTTCAGCTTAATCAAGCAAACACATGTGAACTCCCCCAAGAGCCACAGTTCAAATATGCCCATATATGCTTCTATTGTCTACTTTCATTTAATTAAGGAATCATCAGCCACTAAGCTTCCTGTGCTAGAAACTTGATCATGCTCAACAACTCTCTATTTTCTCTCACTACCCACATCCAATTCATCCTTAAGTCATGTGGATGCTATGACCATAATTTTCTTGAATTTCTCTAATCTAACTGTCATTGTTCTCTATTGATCATCTTTTACTTAAACAATTGAATGAACCTTCAAAGACTCTTACCAGAGTCCTTCTAATTCCAATCCTCCACTTCCATAACGGTACTTTGTTTGGCTTATTACTTTTCCAGGGAATATTTTTTTGCATCATGATTTCTTGTCCCCCAAACTCTTATTCATTTATTAAAACCAAGTTGAAATGGGTTTAATTAGTAAAAACCTGGTTATACCATGTTTGGCACAGCAAAGGCACTGTCACTGAAATGTTGGAGAAAATTATACACGAGCTCTGACAAGTTCACTACTTGCCACTATGTGCTTATGTTGGCATCACTGTACAAACAAATCAGTAAGGCTTAATAACCTTGGTATATCTTTGTCTCACAGCTGTGTTAGTGTTGATGTGTGACTGTTGCTGAGTAGTGTTCATTATTGTTGTTACATGTTTTTGTGTGCTACTGCGAGAATGTTGGAGCTTGAATTAGAGCAATGAGCAAACATTAAATTTCTTATCAAACTTGGCAAGAGTGGAAGTGAAATCAGGGCCATGTTAGTCCAAGTTTATGGGGATAATGACATGAAGAAAATGGCAGTGTAAAAATGGGTTAAATGTGTTTCTGAGGGGAGACAAAGTGTCACTGATGAAGAGAGGTCAGGGTGGCCAGTAACAAACAGAACTGATGAAAACATTGCAAAAATTTATTGAAGCGTGCCTCAAAATTTCGGCTGACTGAAAAGCATAATAGAGCAAGTAAACATAGAGAAGGAAAATCTTAACTGAAAATCTTGGCATCAGAAAGGTGTGTGCAAAAACGGTCCCCAAGGAGCTCACTGATAAATAAAAGCAAAGTCAAAGTTTGTCAAGACCTTCTGGAGAGGCAATATGATGTTTTGGGCCATATTCTCACTGGCAATGAAACATGGGTGTTCCAATCTGACCCTGAAACAATCGAAATCAGCCAATTTTCCACCACCAAAAATGTTCTGTCAGTCCAAATTAAGAGTTAAAACAATGTTGCTAGCCTTTGTGATATTAGAGAAATTGTTCATTATGAATGTGTACCAACTGGACAAAGAGTCAACCAAGTTTACTATTTGGAAGAGCTGAAAAGCCTGAGTGAAAAAGTCAAATGAAAACTACCTGAACTTTTTGCCAACAACTCACAGCTCTTGCATCATGACAATGCACCAGCTCATGTGCCATGTCTGTGAAGGAGTTTTTAGCCAGTAAACTAATAACTGTATTGGAGCACTCTCCCTATTCACTTGATCTGGCCCCAGTGATTTTTCTTTGTTTTTACCTAAAGATAAGGGAAATATTGAAAGAAAGACATTTTGATGACAATTAGGACTTCAAGGGTAATATGATGAAAGCTCTGATAGCCATACCAGGAAAAGAGTTCCAAAATTACTTTGAAGGGTAGACTAGGCTCTGGCGTTGGTGCATAGCTTCCCAAGGGGAGTACTTCAAAGGTGACTGTAGTGATACTCAGCAATGAGATATGTAGCACTTTTTCTAGGATGAGTTCATGAACTTAATTGTCAGATCTTGTATAAGGAGCGCAAGAAAGTTTTACTCCATAGAGGACACTTTTCAGATATGGGCAACAACTTGTATCCATTATTCTTCTAAAGTTAAGTATAAAAATCTACAGGCAATTTTAAAGTCAAGAATGTCCAGTTAATAAGCATTGTCTAGAAGTGCTATATTTTTTTATGTGTGCTTTTCTGTGTTTTGTTTTTCATTTGTTCTTGATTGACTTAATGCAACAGCTAAAACACACAAACATCTAAGAGTTATTTAGCAACAGAAAATTGGAATATCTAGTTTGACTATAATTCATTAATTTATCTAAACACTTTAAGAAAACTATTCTCTGAAGCACTATGGTATAGTAGATAAAAACAAAATAAAAAACAAAAACATCCCCCCAGCTCCCTCCCCGCAAAAAAAAGTTTCCTGGATGCCAGGAGACCTGAGTTTAAGTGCTAATCCTGCCACCAACGAGTCTTTCTTCTTTGAAGAATTGTTTTTCCATTGTGGTTAAGCATCTTCATAAAATAAAAGGATGGGATTAGATCAGTGGTTAAAACCTTTATTTTTCTAAACCTTCAGGTGGCAGTGCTTGACAGGTTCTGAAATACAGTCTTGATCATAGTGTAGGCTCATTAAATATTTATTTTTTACTATTACTTTTACCTTTATTACTAGTTTTATTTAGTCTCATCTCTATTATTGATAGCTGCTGCCTCTTGGACTTTAACCCTCTTGCTTTTGCTGCCACTTCCAAGTAAAGAGATGACCAGAGTTGGTCATCCTTCCTTGTCTCATGGAGCCTCTCTCATCCTCTATGGACTTAGGACATCCAGTCTACACAAATAAATATTCCTCTATAAGCAAATTACTTTTAAGAGAAATTAAGTCTAATAATTTTTATAATTTAAGTATATTCATACCTTTAGACTGCTACAAAATTGCTAGCTCTGAACAACTTAGAATTTTTTAAACAATTATAAATTCAGACTACTTTTTTAAGTTTACTTAATATATTGATTTATTCTTTCTGCTGATTTCTGCATCATAGATCAACTTCCTGAAAATTTGATATTAAAAAATAAAATCATCTTACATAGTTTTTTTAGTTAAAAGTCTAAGAGCCCATACATGACAAACCATACTTATTATTTATTATACTGCATATAGAATTAGCATACAAATTAGTTTACACCAGGCTAGCCTCAGGCTCTGATCACTAGCAGATTGAATTTTCTTAACTTCCCATTTACTCATTAGAGTTAGGGAAATATTTCTGTTGTTTGGTATGCTGTGATTTAACATTAATATTTTTAGGGGTTTTCTTGTAATTTTCTGATATATTATTGGTAGTATAAGGCTGAAGTGCACAAGAGGAAAACAAAGATATCATCAAAGAAATAGTGTTGCAGACCTTGTTTCTTACAAGTTTTACTTATTTTTTTTTCTTGTAGTCAATACAACATCTTATTTAGCCACTAGGATGTTATAGTAAGATGTTGGGTGGCAGTAGGCATTGTAATTCTCTGTTGAGAACTTTGGCCCAAGACATGAAAACTGAATGGCTCCCATGTTTGAAATGATTTCCTTGATATGTGATACATGGAAGCTATATAAGAGATTTTATTCTGCATGTAACAAATGAGACAGTTGATTCCCAATAGAGATACTACATACTTCTTAAAATCAGGAAACACTAATATTTCACATATTAAGATCACTCATAAAACTGATTCATCCCAGGTTTGGCTATTTAATTGCTTTGTGCAAAAATTAAAAACCTACTTCTCACATGCACCCTGATTACTTGATGATAAATATAAATTTTACAATAAGAACCAATATTAGTTTAACAAGAAGAATCAATAGCCTGATGAAGTTACTATAATACTAATTTGACATTTTCAGGATTACTTTACCTTTATTCAATATGTTTATTGAATGCCTGTAGATTCAGTGATAGGTACTAGCAACAAAGATGAATGCTACATAATTGTGTTGCTATTACATGCAGATATCTCACTATGCAAGGGGAGATTCAACACTAAGTGGAAACTGGCCATCTATGTTATTAGATTCTCTCTTATCTGGTGAACTCTGATCCTAGAAGGACCAGTGAGTCCTTGGATAGACTTTGGCAAGGCCTATTTTTTCTAGCTGTACCAGACACCTTTCTTTATTGAAGTTCTTCCACTCACTTCCAGAGCTGGACTTCCAGGCAAAAACAGAAAGTGCAAGTGTAAAACATTGGAGGAAATCTATCATAATATTGCAAAAGAAACAACTTTTGAATGAGAACTAAGAAGCACTGGGTAAAAATATCAATTAATGTTATAGGCTAGGCCAAGGAACAAATTTCTTGATACAAATTGTTCTGTAAAGTGCTTTGAGGCCTACCTGAATTTTGCTGTAATGATCAAAACTGTTTCTGAGTTATTTGTAGCCCAGACATTGCCAGATACTATCATATCTTCATTTACTCACCTGAGTTAAATGGATGGTTAGGGAGAAGTAACAAAGTAAAAATATTATGACTTGGGATTGGTTGTATTTAACTAATTTTCAATCCTGGCTCTGATACCAAGTAGATTATTTAACAACTCTTGTGTCTCAGTTTTCTTATTTGCCAAATAGAGTAGTACTTAGCCTATTGAGCAGGTGTAGTGATTAAATAGAATACAGTACTATTAGTGGCTAAATAATGAATGAGTCAAACAAGTAAATGTAAAACCCCAAGTCTAGCTTAAAAATGAGGTGAATAAATGTCAGTTTCATTTCCCCTTCACAACTTTCTGTGTTGTGCTACAATTTCTAATGATGCCATGCTTTTTCAGGAATGATTTTCTAAGAATGAGCCTATACTCCTAATTAGATCTCAGATTACAGTTTTTTGTACAATACAAAGTAGTGTCAAGAACACACACTCTAACTTTTCTGGGTACAATAGTTAGCTTTGATATTAGCAAGCTGAGTAGTTATGGAAAAAGATCTTAACTATTATACTCTGGAACTCAGTATGTAAAAAATAGTCTTCCTTATAGAAATTGTACAAGAATTACATTAATTAATAAATTTAGAGCACCTGGCACATAGTAAGCTTTTAAAAAAGAGTTAGCTTAATATAAGCAAAACAAAAGATACTTAGAATAGTGCAAAGACCAGCATTCTTGAGTCAGAAGTCAGAACCCAAGTTTCATCTCTTCATCTGCTATGTTTCTAAGTTAAGGTACTTTAAACCTTACTAAATCTTAGTTTTCCTGTTTATGTATTTAGATTAATATTAACTTCCTGTCCAGCCTGTATTACAGGGATAAACTAAAAGAGATGATTTAAGTTAGACAATGAGCTTATCATAGCAATGTTATTATCTAAAACAGTATTATCTTAATTATTAACCATCTGTCGATGTTATAAGAAAAAGTTTATCAAACAGTTATATATGAACTATTTAAAACTCTGTGGGGCTGAATCAAGAGCACATTTAGTTTTGTAACAACCAGATCAGGAAAAACCAGACACCTTCAGCTATTCTTTAACTTCTGCACCATACCTTAATTTCTCCTCTTTTTGAAACTTTTTCTTGAGTAATTACTAATTAATAAGAAATATCTTCTTGACTTTAGGTCCTGGTTTTTGAAGTTAAATTCTGAACACTAAGCTCAAGGCACATTATTTATTTTTACTATTTTGCTAGTAAAATGTAATTACATGAACCCAGTAGAGAAGCCACTTCTACAAGTAAAATATTTAAATTATTTTATAAAAGCTTAACATTTCAGGTACTTTAACCTACTTAAGGGAATCAGTGTTGTTAAGCAAGTCCAATCAATTTGTGGAAAATATATGAAAGCTATTTTTCTATAAGCAAGAATGAAAGGCGATAAGACTGTGGATGGAACATGGCTGATCTTCATGGTGAATTACTCTGAAACTTCCCACTTTTTCCTCCTCAAATGCTCACTGCATGATTTCTTTCCAACCTCATTAACTTTAAAGTGAATGTCATGTATGAAAGAGATTTGCAGGGTTGGAGGAAGAACGAAGACTGGAGAAGGAGAGACAATTTGCAAGGAGAGAAGACTTGTGTTCTTGCCGTCAATACAAAGAATTTAACTGTTCCATTTGGGGAGTTCTCTGTATTTAGATGTTATGTTTAAATGCCTTAATTTTCTTTCTGCATTATTTATTAAAGTATAGTTGACATACAATATTATATTAGTTTCAGATTTACACCATAGTGATTCAACATTTATGTACCTTATGATGTGAGGAACCCTTGTTTTTCTACACATAAGATCTTTTAGAATTGGGCTGTGCCCTGAAAGTTTTTTTAGTGAGGTGTTATTTCTATTACTGCTTATGAAGTTGGTGGTAACTGTGGAAGCAGAAGAGACAGCCAGGTCAGGTGATGGACTCCTCAGTCCAAAGGAGTCTAATGAGATGAATCAAGAATTAGGACTGTCAGACCCTCCAAGCCCTGGCACCATGTCAGTCTTCTCACCCATCATGACCATCTAAGACATATACATGGAGAAGAGAAAACCTAAATTTGACTAATTTTCTGTCATTTCAGTGGAATGTGGCTCTACATCGAGATGACATTGACAAATAAAATATAAAGTCATGTTCCTTTTTTTAAACTATACTTTGAAATTATTTCAAAGTTACAGAACAGTTGTAAGAATAGTACAAAGAAGTCCATCATACCATTTATCTAGATTCTCCATGCTTTGTCAGCTTTTCTTACTATATGTTGATACCCAAAATTATTTGTCTAATAACATGAGAGTGATCTGAAATTATGACATCCCATCACTCCTAAATATTCTAGTGTTTACATCTCCAAACAAGGACACTCTCCTATAGTACCTCCATACTAGCTAACCAAAAAGGAAATCAACAACGATGCAATACTACCATGCAATTCACAGACACCATTTAAATTCCACCAATTTCCCCAACAACGTTGCTTTTTCTTTTGTTATCTGGAAACCTATGTTGCCTTCAGTTGTCATATTTGTTCAGTTTCAGTCTGGAACTATTCTTCAGTGTTTCCCTATTTCTAATGACCTTGATAATATGATCCTCAACATGAGTTCAAATGATGTTTTCTCCTAACCATACTCAGGCCAGTCATTCTTGGCAGGCATAGCACAGAAATGATGCTTTGCTCTTCTCAATTCATGATAATGAAGACATATACATTGAATCGTCCTACACTGGTGCTGTTAATTTTGATTATTTGGTCACATTGGGGTGCACCAAATATCTCCATTTTTAATTCTCCATTTCTCCTTTGTAATTAATTTGTTCTCTGTGAGGAGAAATGCTAATATTACACTACGATTCTGTTACATATCAAGCCTCTAACCAAACTTACCATCCACTGGTGATTTCCACTTGAATCAGCCACCAGGCTATAAATAGTTGTCCAGTGGGTGATTTTCTATTTCCATCATTCTGTCTTCATTTATTAGTTGTCATTCGATTATAAGAAGGAGCTTTACCTTTATTCATTCATTTATTTATTCTTTATTTGTTTATGGTATGTGAGCTGTATTTTAATTTTAATTATTTTTTAGTTTATTATATATAGAGTTAATGAATTCCTGTTTTACTTAATGGGCTAGCAATGCATTACTTTCATTGTTTATTTGGCACCAATTGTCATAGATTTGGCTCCTTGAAGCTGAATCCTACACCTTTTTGCATTTTCTTACTATCTAGCATGAAAAAATGTCCCATGGTCACTTTGTTTTTGCCTCACCCCAGTCCTGGAATCAGCCATTTCCCCCAAAACCTCTGGTTTGTTTTAATGGAGGATGGCATTCAGAAGCCAAGATCTAGGTACTTGATGTGGTCATTGCTATTGGGATGGCGCTGCTTCAAGGACTGCTCAGAAAGCAGAACTAGAAAACACATGTACATATATTCATGTATCTACATATATACATCTCTGTATATTTCTGTATGTACCTAAGTACTGTTAAAAAAAAAGTGCATACTATCTCTTATTTAAATTCCCCTGAAGATTTTTTTCTCTCCTCGCTGCTCATGTTTGTAAAATCCCTTCTGACAGTGAGAAATATGTTCCCTTTATCTTCTCTCTATGTATCTCCTTTTCCAGAGGTGCAAACACACACACACACACACACACACACACACACACACACACATTTTGCTCAATTTACTATTTTGTTTATTGTAACCAATTTCCCACCCAAACTGGCTGACTCTGCACCTGTCAGCTCTGTGTACCCCAACTCACCCAGCTTCCTTGGCTTCAAGCTACCCAGCTGAGGCATCTGTGCAGCACACTAGCCTCTCTGCTGGCTGCAGAGGTTAATCCCTATGATGAAAATGTACTTCTTACACACTTGATTTTTGTGACCACTTACATGTTCTCACTATTTGTCTGAAACTCTCTAAATCTTTCTCAGTTAAAATAACACCATGTTCTTGAACCGCTCTCAGATCCTCTCAGTGGAAATCTCTCCTTCCCCCTTTTTGTCTTTCCCATTCTTACCTCTGCCCTCAGGGCATTAAGTCTGTTACTGGACACTTCTTGCCTACTTCTTTCCGGCAATTGTTTGTTGTGAACGATACTGGAATCTGATGGGTTCTTTCTTTAGCTCCCTGTAATCTTTGAACTGATATTGTTGATGACCAAAATATAATAAACACTATTACTGTATCTGCCCTTCCATTTTACTACTGCCTTCACTTGCTATCTAGCATGTTCTCTGCTTTTGTGTAGTTTGTGAAAGCTGGCCCCATTCTAGGGATGCAGGTTTTGCCTCTATTTTTCCCACATTTGGCCTAATTTTTTCCTAATCCCTTCGTTTCCATACTGTACAAAAAGCCGGCCTCTTCTGGGACTGGTATTTAGTGCCTCTATCATGTAACACATAGTTCTCCTAACGGTTGTGCACAACCTTCACTTTAAACTCTAAGTTCTTTCAGGTTTTGACCTTTTTTATATACTCTATAGAACATAATCCAAAGTTTTGAACATGATGGGTATACAACAGAAACTTTCTGAATTTGAACATGTGATAAATTAATTTTCTCTAATATCGCTCACTAAGATAATTTCACATCTGGTTTATTGCTTTGCGGCTAGGATTTAATTTAATAATTATTTCCAATATTATAACTTCACCCAATCTAATATAGTCTAGTGTAGCATAGTGTGAGACAATATAGTTCCAGAACATATTAGAGATAAATTTGTAGTTAGAATTTGAGCTCTGTGTTCAACTGTTCTAATTCCTATTTTTAAGGCATTTTTCTTAATATATAGATATCTAGTCATAGTATCTACTAGAGTAGCTTTCACAGGGAGGGTCTTAGTTAATATTTTGTCAGTCAATTTAACTCAACATAAAGATTTTCTCATGCCCAAATTACTGTAAAGCATGCTGTTTATTAACGCAGTGTTCCATCCAGTTAAACTGATATGCAGTGAGAATTTGGCAACCATTAAGTCCCTCTTCCCATGAACTCTTTGCTTAATATGAACTTGACATGTGATGGGTAGATAGGCTTTCTTGAGGTTTCACTTTTCTGCTCTGCTATATCACTCTCTTTCCATGTGTGAACCTCATTCTTGTTTTAAGGTTCTTGAGCACACAAGACAAACTCCTCATTAGCTCTTTATACCCTTTCAATTGAAATGGCTAGATTTTTTGCTGGAGGCATAAATTGTAATGGAGTTTGTTTTTAAAAATATAAAATGGCAAAACCTTTAAGAGAAAAAGAGAACCTTCAATTGTTTCACAAGCTCTATCACCATGAGTGATTTCATACATCAGGTACAGAAAACATCCAAAAGAACACATAAAATAAAACGTCAGAAATAAATGCAGTCACATTTTTTGGCCAGCTAGTATAATATGATCTTGAATTCTTACAGTCATACCAATCTGCTCTGCATGGCTGTTCAAAAATGGAAAAACCTATATTGTTTTTCCTCTTTTGGTGTAAGAAACTCAGATTTAGTTACCATGATTGTTTCCTCCTCTGCCAAGACCAGGCATCTCTATAATTGAACTATATTAGATGTGTTTATTAGAGCATATGAACTAATAATAACCCAGAATTGGGTTTTGTTTAGTGTGGAGTAAGCTTTCAATAAATATTTGTTGATTGAAATTGCCTCAGATATTGATGAATGTCTGCTGACATTTTATCATAGCTGCTTTTAAGTCAGACACCAAGTCTGCTTTCCATTCTCAGCCTAAAGAACCTATTATTCTTAAAGGCTTTGCTTGTGAAATATATTATCAGTAAAAGCAAAATATGCTATTAAGAAAGATAATGTGGGTAAAATATTTTACACAGTAATAAAATATAAACCAATCATGGCTCCTCTTTTCCTATAATGTAAGGCACTGCAAATTTCTAGGTCTCAAGAACTATAATAAATGTTCCCCAGGAAACCATATTGCTTTTAAAATTCAAATATGTATTCTCACCAGAAAAGTTTGCATTTGATCCATTGTGTTGAAACAACCATTCCAAGCTTTCTCACAAAATTTTTTTACCTATTTTACCTAGACGGTGTAAGTACTGAACGTGATTTTAAGTTCAATATGTATTACGAGGCCAAACACTCAACAGCAGGAGTTAGAAATTCTACTTTACTTGGAGGTTTTAATACAGGTTGACCTAAAGACAGAAATTATGAAATTAGTCTTATCAAAATTGGGTTCAGCATTGATGTTACAAAAAACTAATTGTGCTAAAATCTTATTATCCAATAAAGAAATTACTAAGAGATGGCCCTTGCTTAGTACACAACATAGGTTTCCACAGGTAACAGTCCTTGTTAGTTAAAAACCATTCCATATTCCTTTCATAAGTCATGAAAAACTATAGATAGGAGGTATTATTTTTAGAATATTGTTCCAATATGACAGCCATTTAAGAAATTTGTTGCAGAATTTGATCCATAGAGGGAGCTGAGAGCCTACCCCTAAGCTTGAGCAGCCCCACCACCTCCGTGGACCTAGTGACCCCAAGGCGGAGAGGAGAGCAAAGCCAGGATAGCCAGGCCTCCAGGCTGTGGAGGCTGTCTGAGCAGCGAGGTGTAGACCCAGCAGCACCAGCCACCCGCCTCAGCGCTGCCATCATCAGGTCCTGCAAAACCCAAAGGGGTCCAGGGAGAGGCTGTAGAGGAAGCCTCACATAGGCTTAGTGGGAGGTGGGAATAGCAAGATCCTTGCAAGGGAAGTTTTGGGAACAGAAGGATGATTCAATGTAAGAAACGTATATGGTTTCATCAACAGGAATGACACCAAAGAAGATGTATTTGTATAGCCAACTGTCACAAAGGAGAATAACCCTAAGAGGTATCTTCGCAGTGTAGGAGAAGGAGAAACTGTGGAGTTTTAATGTTGAAGGAGCAGACGGCTGAGGCGACACACGTCACAGATTCTAGTGGAGTTTCAGGGCCCCGTGGTAAATGTGCCACGGACCTGCAGAAGACTGGAAACATTATAGCTGCGTTGCACGTTGCACTGGCATGTGTATTCAGTCACCACATGCATTTACCCACAGAATGATGGGAGTAGTGGGAGTGGGGGGAAATGAAGGGCAGAATAATGTTCCCAGAGGCCAGGCCCAACACTGCCAGCCCTACCACAGACCGTGGTGCCCACTGACATGCAGAGACCTCATGAGTGCCACCATAGTATTCCAGCCCTCATGTGCAGGAAGACGGAATGGAGGGTGAGGACAACCAGTGTTCAGGAGGACAAGGTAGGTCAGTGAGCCACAATCTATATGGAAGTTGTACCAGAATTCCACAGATAGCACAATGGAGGAAATAATGAAAGAAATATAGCCTTTGTTTATGAGTGACTATGTGGAATACTAAAAGAACATAAAACCAGGAATAAGTAGATCTAAATTGTAGTCCCAGTTCTGTCTCTTAGTCATCGTACAATCTGGAACAATTCATGTCACTTCTTTGGGTTTCATTTTCCTTTTTACAAAGGGAACAATTGGGAAAAGAAAGCTCTAATATCCTTTCTTGCTTTAAAATTAGATAAATTGTGTCCAGCACTATTATTTTTTGTCCCCAAGAGTCACCAATAAAATTGAAACACAGATTTATTTTATGGTTGAATATTTTGTGGTTGAAAGGTAAATAAAGAATAGTATTGCTTGCCTTTATGACCCAAAGCTTCAAATACTAGAGAAGGTCATCTGAGCAATCCACCTGAGCAGTGGGAACACAGTTGCCCATTTGCCAGTGGAAAAGCAGGCATGCAACAGTCTATGTCAACCCACTGATTCTTCCCCAGTCATCTCTTCTTTTCTGCTTAGTAGATCACATTAGGTTTCTCATTCTGTTATGTGGTACTGGATTCACTCTTGCCTCACTGTCTTCTTGTTATGCTTTATTTGAAAGTACTTTTGCCTAAATTTATAGAATATTAACTATCTACGTTCTATGTATGTCATGAGTGGCAGAGTTTTGATGAAACGTACTAGAAATCCTTTTATACTAGATTTAAGTAACTATGGGTATTGTTATTGATAAATCATTCAGTTTTATAAGAAAATTGACTCTCAGATTTTTGCATGTGCTATGTTAGCAAGCTATTTGGAATGACTGAAATGACATTATGTTTGACTGACTATAAGGGTCTGGCTTTAGGGACTGTTTGGAAAAGAGCATAGTTTGTTTAATTGAAATTTCTCTGCCTGCTATGATTTCCCATGTTGAAGCAACTAAGTTTACATTTAGTGGTAGTAGTTGTTGAGCTAAGAAGTAACAAAATGTTTGAGTCTTTACAGTATGCATGTGACTATGAACATAAGTCTGCCAAAAAAGCTATCAGCAGAATTATATACAGACCCTGACTTGTGCAGGAAAAACTGCTAGACAGAAAGAAAATTATTTAAAATATCAGGGTCTTTTTTTTTTTTAACATTGGTTCTTCTTGGCCTTAAGGGAAAGAAGCGGATGTAAAGACATCTGGAAAGCTTTCATAAAGTGAGTTCTTACTTATCTACCTCTGGGTAGATAGTTTTAATTTCCAAACTCTTCTAACTGTAAGGGGAATACATTAGCTCATCCACTCAATATGGAGTTTTATAGGAGAGAGTGAGGGTAAGACCTATTACAAATAACAACCCAATGTGACTTAATCTTCCACATGTTGAAATGAAACATTTTTTAAACTGGAGAATGCAAGGATACATAGGAGACTTATTTTTTGTAGAAGTGGATATTACACCTAATCTTTTTGGTTCATTCTATAGTGTGAATTGGAGAATATTTTTTAATTTTCCCACATGAATTTATTTGCTGTGATAGAACATTAACATGAATTCAATAGAAAAGAAGAACATATCTATCCATATATGTATATATGTGTGTGTATACATACACATACATGAAGAAGAAAAAGAAGTTTGAAGTAGGACTTGCAATTAAGACAGGAAGTAAGAGTTTCTCTTCTTTTTAGCTCTTCACTCTTTTGTTGCATCTGAAGATTTTACTTTGGTGCTGATTCAGAATTTGTGCTCATTTTTGTGTTTGTCTTCTTTGGTTTATGTTCTTAAGCTTTAAAGATTTTGCAGCTTAATTACAGATTTGTTTGTAGATGTGTGTGTTGAGAGCTATTAAACTGGACCAGAGATTCTTAAAACACTGGTATAAGAGGTAAAGAGCAGAAAGTGTGAGAAAAAATTTTCTTTGATAAACAGACATGATTCTTATTAAGAAATTTCAAATATAAGAATCTAGAGGCTTTAGTTGTTGAGTTCCACACCTTGAATATTGTTTCCTATTGTTCGGGGAAGGAGTTGTTGACAGTACTTTGGGAAAACTTCAAAAACGTATGAGTGAAATTTTAGCAAGATAGAGTTGGAAGTCCTTTTGAAGATGAATTATTTAGAAGAGCATAAACTGTGAGGAAAACATCTAAAAATGAATTCAATTTTGTACAAATGATCTGGGAATTGTAGTCTGTTGTGAATTGTTTTCTGGAAATATATGAGGGCTGTCTGGAAAATATCCAGCTATAAATGCCCCTATTTTTCATGTTACATGGCTGGATACTTTCTGGACACCCCTCATATATTTACCTGAAACTAATTCCCCATCTTCCAATGTGACACAAACTTTGGCCATTCATCCTAGAATAAGTACTGTTGATTTTCTAATTAGATTCGAAAAATAAAGTGGAATGAAAGGTTCAGCACTGCTAAATCTTATCACTTGAATTTTTAAGATGTTCTGGGTATTTTAATGAAATACCAGGATGTACAAGGGGAGACCACCCCCCAAAACTTCTGAAGGGTGGGTCTCTTGTAGTATGGGCTTCCCCTGCTAAGTGAGTGTTCTAGAAACCCATCTGCATCAGTGTACCAGCTGGCGTTGTTATGAGAGGCTGCTTTTGGCTTTAGTGAATTTTTTTGTAGACTCTTTCAATGCATTTGCCCATTTCACAATGGGTGATTTACACGAATTATGTGCGGCCTGACAATGCACCTGCCCACATCACACTGTTCAGCAGTTTTTGACCAAAACAGCATGATTCCCATATTGCACCCTCCCTATTCACCTGATTTTGTCCCAAATGACTTTTTTTGGTTTCCTCTGATGGAAAAAGTCCTCAAAGAGAAACGTTTTGCCAACATGGAAGAGGTGAAACAGAAAACAGCAGAAGCACTAACAGGCATACAGATCAAAGAGTTCAAAAACTGTTTTGAGCAGTGGAAGAAGCTTCTCGATAGGTGTATTGCATCAAACAGAAAATACTTTGAAGGTTACTAAAATTTAAACATGTAAGAATAAATACACAATTTTTATATATAAATTTTATATTTTGGGGAAGTCTCTCCTTGTATGAGCAATTGTTTGGCTTAGTCTCTTTACTGTTGACCAAATTCCTTATTTTCTTCAGGAAAACTTTATCTCTTTTTGCTTGTTTATTTGTTTTCTTTAGTTATTGTGCTTTTGGTTGTGGAGGGTGAGAAAAAAAATTAAGGATATATTATACTGTCTGAATACCAATAACTTAGAAGAACCCACATCATTTAAGAGTTTCTTGATAGGTTGACCGGAAGAACTCCTGAATTTACAAAATAATTTCAGGTTTACTAGTCTAGAACTAGCTTGTACACATTAATGTTATTTCTTTTGATTTCCATTTTCAGTGGTTTGCACTTTATATATTTAACAAGTTATGGTTTCATTACTATTTATATGGACTGCAGTGCATTTTAGTATATGTCCCTCATGTTGAAACAGTTTCTGGATGGTCTATATCTTGTCATTTGCCACAATGGTATTTTTCTTTTCTAACAGGGTTGGCAATAATCATTTTTTAAATATGTATTTTTTTATTGTTAGATTTATTGAGGTGACATTGGTTAGCAAGAATTACATAGGTTCCAGGTGTACAATTCTACAATGCATTGTTCATTTGTTGCATTATAGGAATAACCATTTTTAAAAGAAGATGAGAATACAAAACAAGAATATTTTTCTGGTACACATGATTTGGATGACTATCCCTACTTGCCTCTTCACAGGTGACTTATAGACTTATCTAGTAGGAATGGCATAAAGCAAAAAATAAAAATATTCAGTTGTGTCTGAGAAGCACAAAGAAAAGCATCTAACATATACAGACTCTTGCAGTTTCCTTTGGAATGTCAGATGAAAAATAGAAGATGGAAAATCTAGAGGAAAGACACATGGGACCTCTGACTGGACACCTGAGTGTGGCTCTTGTTTCCAAACTGCTTAATTGTAACAAGAATTATCTTAGTTACTTTTCATTCAACATTCATGTGGGAGAAAAGGCCATTCACTTCTAGTTTTATATGTAAAAATCCATTTACTTTATTGTCATCTTTCCTTAAAACCTAAACATAATTTTGACTTTGATATGTAATTTTTTTCATTATAAAAAGTACCTAATATATGAAATAAGTTGCTCTTCATTTTAACTGGAACTGTCCATTTTAATTTTACTTTTATTTAATTAACATATTAATGATATATATTTTAGTTTTTTATTACTTAGAAACTTACAAATTACTTTTTAAAGAAATAATTTCATATTTATAGGCTGGGTTATTTGTGGTATGTTAAAAATCCCCTGAAATAAAATTAGAAAATAAAGGAATCTTTGTTGTAAGTCATTTGCAGCCAAAAATGAAGACTTTCAAAATATTATCTAATAGAGACACAGATGTGGTGACAACAGTAGAGGTGATGTAGAATAATAACGTATGCATAGTCATTTAAAGGAGGTAGACCCATTCACTCTAGATAGGTCTCTTCTCTGTTGAATTGTTTTCTTTTTCCTTATAAATTTTTGGATTGCTTATTTAGTTTTTAGAGAGGACAGGATGGCCATATATCTCACTTACAATGTACATGTTTATGAAACTACATAGCACTACATTTTGAAGCTGAGTGATCTCTTTGAAGTCAGTTTTCTGGGTTCTCCCTGAAACAATCAGTTTATACCTGTAGGAACCAGACTGTATAAACACATGTCCATATATATTATTAGATGTCCAATTTTAGGACAGTGTTATCATTTGATTTCATGCAGTGCCTTTTTCATTTGGGGATGGAAGAATCTCCTTGGACACTTCCATAGTGATATACAGTTTCTTGCTGCTTGAATTTTCTAGCTACACTCTTGACAGGGCATTTCTTGAAGGAGTTCAGTATAAAGTTTAACTGTTCTTTTCCCTTAGCTGTCTCATTTTTTTTCTTTCTGGTTTCAATTCAGAACCTTCATTGATTTTAATAGGTAGGAATAAGAGAATGTCTGATAATAGAATCATAAGTCAGGTTCTTCCCAAAACCTTTATGAATGGGACTGAAGCTGACAATTGCTCATGTAATTACTGAATTTGGGGTGTGACTAACATGAAACATGTGAGTTATATATGACAGTGACATTATAACAATGATGTTTTCTCTAACTGCCAGTTTTTCTTTTCTTTTTTTTTCATATTTCCTCTGACTTCTGGAAGACATTGAAGTTTGTCTTCCCCACTGCACAATAAGTTCTTAGAAAAGAGTTATATCTTACCCATTTTTAATTTTTTAGTATTTAGTACAATGTAGTTGGCATATGGTTGGCACTGATTGTGTTTTTGAACTGAATTTAGCGAATACCAAATATACCAAATATACCAAAATGATCTACTGCATAGTTATTTTTATTGATAGAGAAATGTTAAACATCAATGGAAATACCCATGTAATGATGGGCAACAATATAATGACCCATTCTCTTTTTTTTTTATAAGAAAGGAGGAGAATGTACATAATTTACAAGGAATTTGTAATTCTTATCAAGCTAATGATTCTTCTGAGTAAAGAAAAATGCTTCTAATTTTTAGACACAACTTAGAGAAATATTCTCATGTTTTTCCTTGAGGAAAGCATTCTTGTTAGTTTGGAGACAATATTGCTTATTTCTCAAAATAGATGTATTTTCTATTTATTCTGCTTCTCAGTAAGTTTAACATCATATTAACCATATTAAAAAATTAGTTTAAAGTCATAAAATCCAGCTTTCAGAATTGGAAATGAACTTATTATTTAGCTCTCATCATTGTGCTTTGCAGATATATTTTTCACTCTAAAGCAGAATGAATATCAAAGTTTGGGAAAAGAGTGATGGCCTTAGTTATTATAATAAATTGTATTATATAATACATTTAAATTATACTTTATTTTATACTTATTATACTATGATCAAAGATGAGAGGTTCACTTGTCACCACTGGGAATCACTGTATAGTTATCATAGCTAAGAAGGCTCCCACACCATCTATACCAACTTGCGGGGCTACCAGGGAGATATCACACTCATCTCTCTCATCCAACCACTGGCATTTATCCATTTGCCAACTGGTAGTTATTAAGTGCCCACAGAGAGCTGGGTATTGTGCTAAAGTGGGCAATACAGTGATAACAAGTTGCTTATGTGGCTAGCCATGTTTTCCTTTCCCACCCCCAAGCAAAGCTCTTTAAATCTCCCTTACAGTTTATTGGTTTCATTTATTTATTATTTATACAGGTATTTTTGAGATTTTGTCATTTCTACTAGAGATCCTTGACAGAGAGGTATACATTTATTTATTATTAAATTTGTTGGGTGACATTGGTTAGTAAAATTGTATAGGTTTAAAGTGCACAATTTTGTAGTACATCTTTTATGAGTTACATTACATGCTCACCACCCACCTTCAGTTATTCTTCCATCACCATTTATTTGACCACCCTCCCTCCTCCACCACCCCATCCGTCCTTACTCACTGGTAACCACTCAACTATTGTCTATGAGTACGTCCATGAGTTTCTGTTTCTGTTTGTCTTGCTCCTTTGTTGCTTTCAGTTTTATATTCCACATACGAGTGAAGTCATGTGGTTCTTGACTTCTGTATTATTTCGCTTAGCATGATAATCTCAAGATTCATCCAGGTTGTCACAAATGAAAGTATTTCATCTTTCCTTATGGCTGAGTAATATTTCATTGTGTATATGTCCAATATCTTCTTTATCCAGTCATTTATCAAAGGACACTTTGGTTGTTTCTATGACCTGACCACCATGAATAATGCTTCAGTGGACATCAAAATACATATACAGGATCCAGCACACACACGGGTCCCTTTTTATGAGCTTGTAATCTATACCAGTTTTTATTACAAAAGCATAAGCATGTAATTTTGTAACATAAAATTTCACTCTCAAGCATGTTTTATGTGACATTTTAGGTGAAATGTTCAAATTGCTGTCCACCTCATGTGACATATAAGGTCTGTCATAACTTCTACCAGACCCTGTATCTTTATGAATAAATGTGTTCAAATTTTTCTTGTAGATACTCAGAAGAAGGACTTCTGAGTCATATGGTAATTCTATTCTTAATTTTTTGGTGAGTTTCCATACTGTTTTCCATAGTGGCTGTATAAGTATACATATTTCTACCAGCAGTATGAAGATTCCTTTTTCTCCAAAGCCTCTCCAACACATGTTATTACTTGCCTTGTTGGTAATAGCTGTTCTGTCAGTTGTGAGGTTTTGATTTGCATTTCCTTAATAGATGGTAAAGTTGAACATCTTTTCATGTATCTGTTGGCCATTTGCATGTCTTTGTGGGAGAAATGTCTGTTCAGGTCCTCTGACCATTTTTAATAGGATTTTGTTGTTGTTGAGTTATATGAGTTCTTTATATATTTTAGGTATTAGCCCTTATTGGAGGTATTGTTTACAAATATCTTCTCCCAGTCATTTGGTTGTCTTTTTGTTTTGCTAATGATTTCTTTTGCTGTGCAGAAGCTTTTTAGCTTGATGTAGTCCCATTCAATTATTTTTGCTTTTACTTTCCTTACCTTGGAGGTCAGGTTCATGAAATCCTCTCTACACCTGAGGTCTGTAAGTTTATTACCAATGTTTTCTTCTATATAGTTTATTGTTTTGGGGCTTATGTGTATGTCTTCAATCCATTTTGAGTTAATTTTGGTGTATGGGGACAGTTCACAGTTCAGATTCATTCCCTTGCCTTGAGGTCAAATTCATAAAATCCTCTTTAAGACTAAGGTCCCTAATTTTAGTACATATGTTTTCTTCTAAGGAATTAGTTTTTCATGTCTTATTTCAAGTTAATTTTGCTGTATGGTGATAGATAGCAGTCTAGTTTCTTTCTTTCTGCGTTTGACTTTCCAATTTTCTCAACACCATTTATTGAAAAGGCTTTTTATTCCCTCCATTGTATATATTCTTGGCTTCTTGGTAAAAAATTATTTACCCATATATATGTAGGTTTATTTTTGGACACCTAATTTAGAGTCATTGGTTTGTATGTCTATTGTTCTGCCAATACCATGCTTTTTGGATTATTGTCACTTTGTAGTATAATTTCAAGTCAACGGGTATGATGCCT
This sequence comes from Lyroderma lyra, assembly GCA_004026885.1. Lineage (NCBI taxonomy): Eukaryota > Metazoa > Chordata > Mammalia > Chiroptera > Megadermatidae > Lyroderma > Lyroderma lyra. The sequence goes on along the minus strand of PVJL010002543.1, from coordinate 119,896 downwards.
GTTTTTTTGTTTTGTTTTGTTTGTTTGTTTGTTCGTTTTTTGTTCTTTTTTTTTACCTCAGGATTGCTTTGGCTATTCAGGATGTTTTGTTGTTCCACACAAATCTGATATTTTTGTTTGTTTGGTTGGTTCTATTTCTTTGAAAAATGTCATTGGGATTGATATGGGGATTGCATTAAATATGTATATTGCTTTGGGAAATATGGCCTTTTTACTTATGTTGATTCTTCTAATTCATGAGCATGGAATATTTTCCCATTTCTTTGTATCTTCTTCAGTTTCTTTTAATAATGTTTTGTAGTTTTCTGTGTATGTATACTTTACTTTCTTTGTTCAGTTTATTCCTAGGTATTTTATTGTTTTTGTTGCAGTTTTAAAAGGAATTGTGTTTTTAATATTTTTTTCTGAAATTTAATTGCTAGTGTGTAGGAACATAATGGATTTGTGTACCTTGATTTTTATCCTGCAACTTTACTGTACTTGTTTACTGTCCTAAAGACTACACACACACACACACACACACACACACACACACACACACTATTAGAATCAATAAACAAATAGAGTAAAGCTGTTATTTTTTCTTGACTGCAGTACTGTCTAGTTATTATCATTTACCCTATTCATTATGCTCTAATACTGTTGCAATTATGAAATTATTATAGGTGGACAATTTTCTCTCATGTTAATTATCCTTCTTCTTCATTGTGCTTTACAGTTGGGAGGTCTTGTTTATACCACACAAAGAATGAATGACATCTGTTATCAATACCAACATTAACAGTCTCACTTTTGTAAGTGAGGACTAGAGTTTAATAATATATAATATGTGTGGTATTGGAAAACAGCATTAGTAATTGGAAAGAATATTGAGTTCACGAGAAGGTAATCTACATTTTAATTTTGCATTTTGTAGCAACAAACTCTTTCAATATAGAGAATTATGTTAATTCTTACCATCTCCCTGTCTTCATTTATAAAATCTATTTAACCTCTATTAAATGCCATTGGGGATCAGGTAACATACCAAGTGTTTAGAGATGCACAAGAATGAATTAGGTAGAGTTTAATGCCTTAGAATATACATATTTAAACAAGTACAGTTTAATGCCTTAGAAGGTAGAAATAACATATAAAACAAACTGAACTTTAAAGTAAGCACTTAAGTGCCAAATAAGTGGAAGACACAATAGGACAGTGGTTTCCAACATTTTTTCACTTGTGTAGCCCTTTAAAACCCATTCCCATAAATTACACCACTTGTTTATAAACAGACATTTTTGTCAGTGCCTATCTTAATGTAGAGTAATGAAAATAAGGTAATAAATTAGGACAGAAAAATTGCTACACTAGAAGTACAAACCACAAATTTAATTTTATAATATTTGTAACAGTTAAATATTGATAATGGGGAGTTCCCTGATGGTGTAGTGGCTTAAGGCTTCAGTGTTGGTGTTGTCAGCACTGCGGCCTGGGTTTGATTCCCAGCCAGGGAGCTACCCACACACCAAAAAAAAAAAAAAAAAAAAAAAAAGCCTTTGTCCCAGTAAACACACTTAAAAAAAAAAAATATATATATATATAATGATAATCGAGTATTTAACAAATTCTTAATTTGTTATTAATAATAATATTTATTTGTGTTATCTGAAAAAGTCTATAATAATTGTTTTGTGGATCACTAACTGATTGAAACATTGTTAGTAAGGTTGTTGAGCTTGCTTCGATGCACTTAGTTTCTTGAAATGAGGTTCAAAAGATGCAACACACAGTTTTAAATCTGGACTTACATTAAACTTGTTGTGGTACTTATTTTTTATGAACATGTAAGAAGAGAAAGCTCTTTCCACTAGTTCAGTATTAGTAAATGGCAAGAGGTATTTGAGTGCCTTCTCACTGAACTGTTCATATTCCTCCTGATAGCTACTCAGGAGGTAATAAGATACTTTCTTTTAAAATCAAAATTTAAAGAAAAATCAGGGCACTTTGGTTGTTTCCATGTTTTGGCCACTGTGAACAGTGCTGCGATGAACATTGGGGTACATAAGTCTTTGCGGACAAAGGCTTTCCAGTTCTTTGGGTAGATCCCCAGAAGGGAGATTGTGGGCTGAAACCTATGTAATTCTTGCTAACAGATGTCACCCCAATAATCTAACAATAAAAATGAATTAAAAAAAATTTAAAGAAAAATCAGTTGAAAGTTTAATTAAATGTCTTTTTCGTTGATTGATAGTTTAGCTTCTTTGAAGAATTCTTCAATGAAGGATCTGCAATCCAGTTGTTTTCTTTTCCACATTGCGGGAAGTATATATAAAAGGACACTTTAAGACCTTCCAAGTGACTTACAATCTTCTCTTACATGTTTTAGGATAGGTGCAAGTCATTCTCAGATAAGAAGTTGTACAGAGTTTCAAAAATTTCAGGCTGACTTTTTCTAATACACACTTTCCATAAGTCTAATATTTTAATTATTGACTCAATTTTGTTGGTACTTCAAGTATAGTGATTGAGCTGTTTTGAAGTCCCAAATTGAGTTTGTTTATTTCTAGAACAGTGGTACCTATCCTTTTTCTATTTGTGTATTCCCTTTAAACCCATTTCTTACCATGTACTTCACGATGATGAGTGAAGTGGGTGAATCAGCAACATCTACACTTTCATTTACTTGGGTGGAAAATAATATACCCTTGCTAATTCTAAATACTGCTACAGCTTCAATGTTGTCAGATATTTTCTGAATTTGTGTAGACATTGTATTGTTTGAACAGATAGTATTTATTTTGTAGACATGTTCTTGCCCAAACATACAAAAAAACAGTATCCTTAATACAAGAAGAAATTAAATTTTTAGCTATAGTGTAGTTTTTACCACATTTAGCTATGTAATAAGCAATACAGTATGAAGCCTCAACTTCATTCTCACTGTCTTTCTTTTCTGATATGTATGAAGTAATAGTTGGACACTTTTCTATGTGCTGAAAATAATGTCCTTTTTTTTGTTTTTATATGAAAAATGTTTAGTTTCTAAATATCTCATGAATAAAGAGTTTTTTTTGAGAGTTTTATGTAACTGTTGGATAATATTTTCCCACACACAACACCCAAATGCTTAAGGCAGTCATTATCCCCTACAAATGAAAACCCATATTTAGTATTTTGTTTTCTTCTGTGTAGTATCTGAGGCACAATCCTTTTTTACTATTTCCCTGTGTAGGTGTACTCATAGGTGCAAACACGTGTTGAGAAGTACTTGGTGATGGGTTATAATCCACATCAGCTTTTGTTTTTTTTTAACCATTCCTATTTTTCAACCACTAATTCATAATTGACACACTTAAAAATCACTGACAATAACGAAAACTCTGTTATACATTAAATATGAAACTGCTTAAAAAGGATCATGATTAAAGATAATGCACTTTTACTCAGTCAATAACTAAACTGATCAAATAGTCTGGCTACAGATGGATTTATCTATTTGGGGAAGTTCTAGAAGTGTCACATATGGACTATTCTGAATCCACGTGTAATGATTGGTAGAAGAGCAGTTTGGGGGAAGGGTTCATAGCCATGCCCTCACCAATCATCATTTGCTATTGTGATCTAATTTTGAAGTGTCTCCATTAACTGTGATTCAAACTTAACATTTTTTATTTCATAACTAGTGTTTTGCATTTTTTTACTTTACTTGTTTTGTTGCCATTACTGAATATTTTTTGTGTACCCCTGAATGGCCCAGAATGTATCCCGAAGAGTGCCCGTACCACTGGTTGGGAACTGATGTTATAGAAATTTAGATATGTAAGTGATTCCATTTAGATTAGATCTATCAAGATTGGCTTCAGAAAATTAGATTTTCCATTTGGCTTTGAAGTATTGAAACACTTTTTTTTCTGCAATGGAGAGTAGAGGATATTTTGGGGAGAAATTCAGGTATGTCCTGGTAATAATGAGGAAAGTTTATGTCTGAAGTGGAGAACATATTTAGGGGAAAGTAGGAAAAACTACTAAAGAGATAGTGAATCTATTTTTTGAAGTACCTTTAATATCTTTATAATAATTTGTTGTGAGGTGATAATGGACCATGCTTAAGATTGGGTCTTGTAAGTCACTCCTCATTTTATATTCTACTCTTTTTGCTAGAACAACTGTATGTTCTCTGTAGGTACTATGTAGTTATCATATCTAGTCATTCTCCCCACCCCCGATATTGGTTATTACTAACATTACAATCCATTTCTTCGAGAAAGGGTAGCATTTCATCCAAAAAACCTTTGCCTTTTAAGACAGCAACTGCTGGAACCCATTTGGCCCAAAAGTGACCTGGTGTTTGGGCAACTGATTTATTTATTACAAAAGGCACATAGAGCTCTAACTCATAACATGGATTTTTAATTTTCCCATTGACTTCCATTACAAAATATATTCTAACACGTGCTGGAGAGAATGTGGAGAAAAAGGAATTCTTGCACACTGCTGATGGGAGTGCAAATTGATACAATCATTATGGAAGATGGTGTGGAGGTTCCTCAGAAAATTGGGAATAGAATTCTCATATGACCCAGCAATCCCCCTTCTGGGTATCTACCCCCAAAACTTGAAAACCTTAATCCACAAAGAATTATATACTCCAATGTTCATTGCAGTGATGTTCATGGTGGCCAAAACATGGAAACAAGCAAAATGCCCTGTGACAGATGACTGGATAAAGAAACTGGTACATATACACAATGAAATATTACTCAGCTATAATAAAAGTTGAAATATTGCCATTTACAAAAAGGAACAGATGGACCTAGAGATCATCATACTAAGCAAAATAAGCCAGACAGAGAAAAAACAAAATCTATATGATTTCACTTATATGTGGAATATAAAACTGAAAGCAACAAAGAAAAAAACAAACAAAAAAACCCCTCATGGACACAATCAATAGTTTAATGGGTATTTGGAGGCAAGTGGGGAGGGAGGGGGTGGAAGAAGAGGGAGGGGGTAGGAGCAGAGTGGGGGAGCCAAATATATGGTGATGGAAAAAGAGCTCACACTTGGTGGTGAACTTATAGTGCAACAAGTTGACAATGCACTGTAGAATTATACACCTGAAACTTATATAATTCTTGCTAACCAATATTACCCCAATAAACTAACAATAAAGAAAAATATATATGCTCCAAGAAATCTTTCTGCCAGACTAGGAGACACATATGCTGAGCTTGTGTGATAAAACATTGAGGCCTTTGAAGGCAAATTGGCATCAGAAAAGTTGCTTGTTGATTTAATAAATTAATTTACATTTTCAAATATTGTAATCATTAAATAGAAATGCATGATTAGGGTATAATTAATGGTGTAATTCTATTCCTATTCTATTCATTTTTTTTCTTACTTTCTCTCCTTCATGCTGTGTTTAAGGGCTGCCAATTCAGGGAACCAGTTCTTTATTCCCATAACTGAGAACCAACCTTTATTCCCATAAATGCATAAAGAGTTCTGTTTTTGTTAATGCCGGTAGATTTTCAGTCCCATTAAAGGAACTGGGTCTCTATTTTCATGAATATTGTAGGATGAGATGGCTGGAACCTCATAGGCAATAAAGACCAGATGAGCTGATTAAATGAAGAAAACAACTGGTTTATGGTAACGATTTTTTTTTCATAACATTCTCCATAATTAATTTTTCTCCCATGGGAGTAATAGTGAAGAAACTTACAGAAAATAAGTGTGTGTCTGTGTGTGATTTCAGGATCTGACATTTATTATTTTAGAAGATTACTCATATACCCTGAACTCTCACTTACGTGTTAAGCACGTTGTTAAAGCTACAAAGGAGATCAACCACAATTTTTAATGTAACAACTGGAAGAGGTAATTAGAGTGCTCAGTACAAAAACATATTACTTCACATTTTAAGTACAGATAAGAGACTGTTTTAGTCTTATATCTACTCCAGGCTTATAATGTGATTCAGAAAGAAATCTCAACAGTTATATTCCATTTAACTTAATAAATATTTCTATTTTTAGTTTTCCATTTTTATTTTTGAAAATAGGTGAATATAAACAAATTTATTGTAGTTAATGGGTCCCTAAATAATTGTGTACAAATTGATTTTCAAAAATTAATTATTATATAAGTATATAAAAATAGTTACCTATTAAAAATTGGGAAATTTTTTAGGTAATTAACCATTTTAATATTGCAAATAACATTTATATATATATATAAAATACAAACTATATTAAGTAATCCTGAATATTTCAAATTACATCAGTAGCTCTTAAAATTGATCAAGTGTGCAATTTCCTTCTATTTGGAATTAATAAAAGACATGCCTGATGGAAATATCAAAATGGCTACATGATAAGGTGTCCCTAAAACCTCTCCTGAAAAATACAGACTGAAAAGCCAAAATCTTACAAGGGAATCACCAAGTGACAGCCTCAGCTGAGAGATCCACACACCACAAGAAAACACCAGAAGGTCAGAGAAAGGGAGATGAACAGGAGAAAATGGATGGGAGCAGTGTGGAGAAGGGACTGTGAAAGCCCGGGTCTGGCAGAAGGACTGAGGTGGGGGCCAGGGGAAATGAGCTAAGCACAGCACAATCCTGGGTGGGGAGAGAAGCACAAAGTGGAAACCCCTCCAAGGATGGGATAAAGTGGTGCCCATCCCCTAGCTCCAGTGTGCTCCTGACATAAGGCCGAGCTTGCTCAGTGGTGCACAACTGCCCAAACTTTTGCACATTCCTATGGAGAGCCAGGCTTGTATTGCAGTGCATACCAAGCATGGATGGGTACTCCCCTGACAGAGGAGCAGGCTTAAGCTGCAGAGTATGCCTTCCCTGGCCCTGAGTATCCCTGACAGAGAGACAGGCAAATTTCAAGCTGAGCCAGCACCCAGGGTAACGAGCAACCTCAGGACAAACAGCAGTGATGAATTGCACTGCTCCCATGACTAGGCAGAAACTGTGAACATAAAGCCTGGCTGCTTCCCCTTGCCTCTTCTCAAATCGCCGTTACCCTATACTGCATACAAGCCCTGCATCTTCCCCATCAAACTGCCCCCAAGGGAACCAGCAGGGATGCTCAGGGAAACTGTAAAACAAAGGTACAGCAGCCTATGTCTGCACAGGTATCGGAGGTAGAGAATATCATCGCCCACTACATTTCCCCAATGAAGAAGTGCATCAAAACCAAGAGAACCGAGTCAAAGAGGAGAAGCCCACACTCCAGAAATGCTCTGAGAATGAGATAATCTAACAACCAAGAGAAAATACTGTAAGACGCTGCAGCAACACCAACTGGGAAATGAAAGAAAGACCTCACCATATCTGCCAGGGGAAAAAGAGTCCTTATGCCCAGGAAAATAAATACATCAACTACAATGAACTCCTTCAGAAACAAAGCATCTCTGAGAGAAAATGGAAAAATCATCAGGAAAGGCACTTACAGATTTGGAAATATATGATCTAAGTGACAAAGAATTCAAGACTGCACTCCTAAAAATAGTCAAAGAGCTCAGGGAATGCTGGCTGAGTACTCAGACCCAGATAAATGATCTCAGAAAGAAAATCTGTGAACAAAGGGAACACTTTAACGAAGAAATTAAAATTATATAAAAAAATCAAATACAAATTCAGGAGATAAACAATGCAAAAAAAAGAAATAAACCTGGAACTAATTAGCATAGGAAGCAGGGCCAATCAGAGGGAGGAAGGAATTAGTGAGATCAAAAATAGAAACATGGAAATTGAACAGAAGGACAAAAGACAGATATTTGAGGAAAAAAAGAATAAAGAAAGGTCTCTATAAGAACAATCTAACCCATTAGAAAGAACAATATTAGGATAACAGGAATGCCAGAAGACAGAGAACAGAATTCTAATGAAAGCTTAATTAAACAAATAGTAGATGAGAACTTTTCAACCCTATGGGAAGAACTGAAACCCAAAATTCAAGAAGAAAACAGTACCCTTAGCCACCTGAATTTTCAAAGGCACATTATGCTGAAGTTGTCAAAAATCAAAGACAAAGAAAGCCAGGGGGAAAAATTATAGCCTTCAAAAGAAAGCCCATCAGGCTGTCATCAGACTTCTCAGCAGAAGCTCTTCAAGAGAGTAGACTCATATATTCAAAATATTTTTTTTTTTTTGCTTTTTGGTATGTGGGTAGCTCCCTGACTGGGAATTGAACCCAGGCCGCAGCACTGACAGCACCAGTGCCAAAGCCTTAAGCCACTACACCATCAGGGAACTCCCCAAAATATTAAGAGAGAGTAACTACTAGCCAATAACAATCTATCCAGTAAAGTTATCCTTTAGATATGAACAAAGAATAAAGACCTTTTCAGCCATACAGAAGCTGAGGAAATACTCTAACACAAGGCCAGCACTCTAGGAAATACTGAAGGAGGCTACTCGACTTGAAACAAAAAGTATAAGTAAAAAATAAAAAGTTGGAAAAACAAAAACATAAAAAAGGAAGAAGTAAAGTTTCAAATTCCCTAAAGTAAATAGGAATTAATGTATGTTCAAGAGAAGGAGCCACTACATACATGAAACTATTCTTTTCATATACGTCATGGTAACTACTCAAAACAAAACAAAACAAAACAAAAAACAAAAACAAACAAAAAAAAGGAAACAGAGGAAAAAAATCATAGAATAGCATCAAGCTAAAAAAACAGACAGTGCGAAAAGAGCAAAGAAGAAACTAAGACTGTGAACAACCAAAAATCAGAAGACAAAATGGCCATAAAAAATCTTCATATCAATCATCACCTTAAATGTAAATGGACTGAACTCACCAATAAAAAGCCTTGAGGAGCTGCCTTGATTAAAAAACAAATCTTCTCTATAGGCTTTCTCCAAGAGAGACATCTCAGCCACAAGGACAAACACAGACTCATAGTGACATAGTGGAAAAAAATATTTCAAACAAATGCCATCCAGACAAAAGCAGGAGTAGCCAGCTGTGCTTATGCTTAATGAAACAGACTTCAGGATATAAAAGGTAATAAGAGACATCGATCGACATTACATAATGATGAAAGGAACAGTATAACAACAAAAAGACATGATACTCATCAATATATATGCCCCCCCCCCACAACCAGGAAACACCAAAATTTATAAAACAACTACTTAAAGATTTAAAAGGTGAAACTGACAAAAACACAGTTATAGTAGAGGACCAAAACACTCCCTTGACATCCATAGACAGATCATCTAAACAGAAAATAAAGAAGGAAATATTAGCTCTAAATGATACATTGCAATGATTGGACATAATTGACATTTACAGAACACTCCATTCTACAACACAAGATAATGCATTCTATTCTAGTGCGCATGGAACATTCTCAAGGATGGACTATATGCTGGGACACAAAATTAACCTCAGCAACTTCAGGAAAATTGAAATCATACAAAGCGTATTCTCAGACCACAAAGCCTTGAAATTGGAGACCAATTGCACACAAACACACACACACACAAAGCAGCAAAAACCACATACACACAGAGACTAAATGACATTATTAAAAAATGACTGGATTAAATAAGAAATAAAGGAAGACATTACAAAATACATAGACACAAATGACAATGAAAATATAATGTATTAAAATTATTGGGAGGGAGAGAGGGCAAGATGGTGACAAGAGAGGAGGTCCCTAAAATCTCTCCCAGAAAACACAATTAAAAGGCTGTCCAGGAGCCAAGCAAGAAAACTCTGAGTAACATAGTGACAACTGAGAAATTCATGCATCACAAGAAAACACCTGAAGTTTGGAAAGAGGGTAGCAAGCAGGAGAGAAGGGAGGGAGCAGAGATGGATTGTGACAGGACCACATCACTGCTAACTAAAGGAACTAGAAAGAAATCAGGGAGCAGCACAATATATGGGAGGGAGGAATTCAAGAGGCAAGAAAAGTGAAAGCCAGAGTGGTGGAATGCTGGGAAACTGTGAGGGAGCTGGACCTTAAAGCAGCGTGTTAGAGACAAAGCTTGCAAACCAGCCTCTGAAACTCTTAAGTAGCAAGAAAGCTGAATAATGACTCTAAACAGTCACAGACAAAAATAAAATCCCAGATTCAGCACATTGGCTACTGAGGCCCTCGTAACCTGCAACACACAAGCCCACAGCACCTCTGCAGGGCTGCGGTTCCTGGCCCACAGTGGAGGTACATCAGCTACCCTTACGAGGCCCATGACATCAGGCCTGTGGCTGGCACATGTCCAGTACCCTCTCTCAGTGCTCTTGCAAGGCCCAACCTGTGGTGCATGCAGTACTCAGCGCCCTCACATACACCTGGTGATCTTGCATGGCCTGCAGATTCTGGTTTGCTGTACATACACACCCAATGACATTGCATGGCACTCTCGTGTGACCTGCATCTCTAGGCCAACACCACACATGCTCACAGTGCCCTCACGTGGTGAGTGCTTGCAGACTTCACGCAAGCAGTTACTATGGAGACAAATCACTGGAACAACCCCTGAGAAAAGCACTGGAGAGGGAAGAGAAGTGGGTTTGATAGTGTTTGCCCCAACCAGCAAGAGCAACCTTGGCCTGCATCCCATCAGCATCCCTTGTCTACCACAGCTTTCCCAGTGAAGGGCGTGAGGGGGGGAAGCCACCCCAGCACACATTTTGTTGGCCTCTCCCCTCTCCTCCAGCCTCTCCAATGAACTGCAGGAAGTGGAGGGACATCAGATCAACATGCCCCACTTCCAAGTGCAATTGGAGACCAGAGATAAGGGATAAACACCTCCCCTCCCTTCCAAAACTTGCCTTACCCAGTGCCACCTAGTGTCTGTTCTACAGCATGACACCACAAAACACTAATCAGAGAAGGAGAGTTCCTGGGTTCTGCTGAATATAAAATCCTCATGCCAAAGAAGAAATACACAGTGAACAATGTGAATACATTAGGATTTAAAGCTGCTCAGAAAGAAGACAAACAATTGCCAGAAAAGGATCTCATAGACCTAGAAATTTCTGAACTAAATGACAGATTATAAAGTAGCCATTCAAAAGGTCTGAGAGAAATGAAAACATACTGGCAGAACACCATAGCTGAGATGTACAAACCTAAGAAAGGAAATCCATGAATAAAAGGAACATTTTAACAAAGAAATTCAAAACATAAGGAAGAACAAGATGGAAATTTGAGAGATAAATAATACAATAAAAGAAGTGAGAAATGAAATAACTGACATAGGAAACACAAACAACCAGATGGAGGAAACAATTACTGATATGGAAGATCAGAACAGGAAAACATCTCAGAAAGAGGAAGAGAGAGAATATAGAACCAAAAGGATTGAAAAAACTCCACAAGAACTATCTGACTCCATAAGACAAAACAACATCAGGATAACAGGATTACAAGAAGGAGCAGAGCACTCTACACAGAACTTACTCAAACAAATAGTAGATGAGAACTTTCCAAATCTATGGAGAGATCTTGAATGACAAATTCAAGAAGCAAATAGGTCCAGTAGATACCTGAACCCTAGTGGATCTTCTCCAAGACACATGGTACTAAAGATGTCAAAAACTAAAGACAAAAAGACAATTCTAAAGGCATCCGAAAAAAAAAAACAAAACAAAAACAAACCCCCCCCCAAAAAAACAAAATACACACACAAAAAAAGAACTATTGCCTTTAGGGGAAAAGCCCTCAGGCTAGCATCAGACTTAGCAGAAACTACAGGCCAGGAGGGAGTGGAATCAAATATTCAAAGCCTTAAAAGAAGAAATTGCCACCCAAGAATAAATTATCCAGCAAAATTATCCTTCAGATATGAAGGAGGAATAAAGACCTTCTCAGACACACAGAAGCTGAGGGAATTGCCAGCACAAGGCCAGCACTTCAAGAAATACTGAAGGAGGCTCTTTGACCTGAAACAAAACATCAGGAAAAATGGAATAGAGTTGGGGCAACAAGAAAGAAACAAATATAAGACAAAACAACAACAACAAAATAATGGCTACAGGAAATACTCATCTATCGATAATCACTCTAAATGTTAATGAACTGAACTCACCAATAGAAAGACACAGAGTAGCAAACTGGATTAAAAAATTAAACCCATCCATGTGCTATCTCCAAGAGACACACCTCATCCATTAGGACAAACATAGACTCAGAGTGAAAGGATGGGAAACAATACTCCAAGCAAAAGGTAACCAGAGAAAATCAGGAATTGCCATACTGATATCTGATGAAATAAACTTCAAGTTAAAAAAGATAGCAAGAGACAAAGATGGACATAACATAATGATAAAAGACACAGTACAACAACAAGAAGATTTGACACTAATTAATATATATGCTCCCAACCAGAAAGCACCAAAATATACAAAGCAACTACTAACAGATCTGAAAAGAGAAACTGACAAAAGCACCATCATTGTAGGAGACTTAAGCACCCCCTTAACAGCCATGGACAGATCATCCAAACAAAATAAATGAGGAAATATCAGCTCTAAACAAAATATTAGCACAATGGGACATAATTGGCATTTACAGGACACTTCATCCAGCAAAAAGAGACTATACCTTCTTTTCTAGTGCACATGGAACATTCTCAAGAATAGACCACATGCTGGGACACAAAAGTAGCCTTAACAAATTCAAGAAGATTGAAATCATACCAAGTGTATTCTCAGACCAAAAAGCTTTGAAATTGGAGATGAACTGCAAAAGGAAAGCAGAAAAAACCACATATACATGGAGATCAAACAACATCTTATTTAAAAATGACTGGATAAAAGAACAAATAAAAAGAGATTAAAAATATATAGAAACTAATGACAATGAAAATACAACATATCAAAATTATTGGGACACAGCAAAAGCAGTAATAAGAGAAAAATTTATATCATTACAGGCCTATCTTAAGAAATAAGAAAAATCACAAGTGAAAACCTTAACACCCCATCTTAAAGAACTAGAGAAAGAACAGATAAAATCCAAAGTCAGCAGAAGGAAAGAAATAACAAAAATTAAAGCAGAGCTAAGCCAATTAGAGAACAGATGGACAATAGAAAAAATTAATATTACGAAGAGCTGATTCTTTGAGAAAGTCAACAAAATTGACAAACCCCTGGCTGGACTAATCAAAGACTGAAAGGAAAGGATAGAATTATCCAAAATTAGAAATGAAATGGGAGAAATTACCACTGACACCACAGAAATACAAAGGATTATAAGAAAATATTATGAAGGACTTTATACCACTAAATTTAATAACCTAGAAGAAATGGACAAGTTTCTAGAAACTTATAGCCTACCTAGACTGAACCAAGAAGAACTGGATAATCCAAATAAACCAATTAATAGAAAATAAATTGAAATTACTATCCATAATCTCCCTAGCAAAAGCCCCAGACCAGATGGTCTCATCGAGTTCTACCAAAGAATTAACACCTATCCTCCTCAGACTCTCCCGAAAAATTGAAGCAGAAGCAATAGTTCTTAGCTTTTTTCCATGAGGCCAACTTTACCCTAATACCAAAACCTGGTAAGGATAACACAAAAAAAAGAAAACTATAGACCAATATCTCTGATGAACACAGATGCAAGAATCCTAAACAAAATATTAGCAAATAGAATACAACAATACATTGAAAGGATTATACACCATGATCAAGTTGGATTTATCCCAGGAAGATAAGGATGGTTCAACGAATGCAAATTAATCAATGTGATATACCACATAAACAAACTAAAAGATAAAAATCATATAATTATAACAGTTGATGCAGAAAAAGCATTTAACAAGATACAGCATCTATTATTGATAAAAAAAATCTTACTGATTTTTTTCAAAGAAACAGCTCTTCTTTGCCTAAATTTTCTCTATCATTTTTCTGTTTTCTATTTTATTCAGTTCTGCACTAAGAAAATTACCTCAACATAATAAAGGACATAGATGCCAAACCTTCAGCTAACATCATACTGAATGGGGAAAAACTGAAGCCCATTCTCCTAAAATCAGGCACAAGACAGGGATGTCCCCAGTCACTACTACTATTCAATATGGTACTGGAAGTTCTAGCCAGAGCAATCAGGCAAGAGAAAGGAATAAAAGGTATCCAAATTGGGAGAGAACGAAGTTAAACTGTCACTATTTGCAGACGGCATGATCCTTCATATAGAAAATTCTAAAGACTCCACCAGAAAAATATTAGAAGTAATAAACAAATACAGTAAAGTGGTAGGATATAAATCAATGTAAGAAAATCAACTGCATTTCTATATACCAACAATGAAACTTCAGAAAAAGAAATAATAGGAATAATACCTTTGGGAACACAACAAAAAGAATAAAATACCTAGGAACAAACTTAACAAAAAATGTGAAGGACTTGCATACTGCAAACTATAAGATACTATTAGAAAAATTGAAGAGGACACAAAGAAATGGAAAATAAGATACTCTGTGTTCATGGATTGGAAGAATCAACATAGTAAAATGGTTATATTACTGAAAGCAATATACACATTTAAGCAATTCCCATAAAAATCCCTCAGACATTGTTTCAAGAAATAGATAAAAGAATCATCAGATTCATATGGAACCACAAAAACCCTGAATCACCAAAGTAATCCTACATAAAAAGAATAAGACCAGAGGCATCACACTCTCTGATTTCAATCTATACCACAAAAACATCAATAATCAAGACAGCTTGGTATTAGCAGAAAAACAGACACACAGACCAATGGAACAGAACTTAAACCCAGAAATAAACTCACAAATATATGGACAGATAATTTTTGACAAAGGAGAGAAAAATATATAAATGGGGAAAAGAAAACCTCTTCAGTAAATAATGCTGGGAAAATTGGAAAACCACATGCAGATGAATGAATTTGAACTGTGACCTGTCACTATATACCAAAATTAACTCAAAATAGATTCAAGACCTTCACATAAGACCCAAAACAATAAACTGCATAGAAGAAAACTTTGGTACTAAACTTATGGACCTCGAGCACAAGGAGGACTTCATTAATCTGACCTCAGAGCCATGGGAAATAAAAGCAAAAATAAATAAATGGTACTACATCAAACTGAAATGCTTCTGCACAGCAAAAGAAACCATCAATAAAGCAAAGAGACAGCCAACCAAATGGGGGAATATATTTGCACACAATGTCTCTGATAAGGGGCTAATATCTGAAATACATAAAGAACTGGTACAACTCAACAATAAAAAAACAAACAATCCAAATAAAAGATGGGCAGAGGACCTGAACAGACATTTCTCCCAGGAAGACATACAGGCCAACAGACATATGAAAAAATGCTCAACTTCACTAGCTATTAGGGAAATGCAAATCAAAAACACGATGAGATATCACCTCACACCTGTTAGAATGGCCATTATCAACATGACAAGGAATAACAAATGCTGGATGGGTTGTGGAGAAAAAGGTATTCTACCACAGGGCTGGTGGGAATGCAAACTGATACAACCACTATGGAGGACAGTACAGAGGCTCCTCAAAAAGTTAAGAATTGCATTATCATATAACTAGGCAATCCCACTTTTGTGGTTTCTACCCCCTAAAATTGAAAACCTTAGTCTGCAAAAATATATCCATCCAATGTTCATTGCAGCACTATTCAGTGGTGAAATCATGGAAACAGCCAAAGTGTACTTTGATAGATAATTAGCTAAAGAAGCTGTGGTACATATACAGAAAGGAATATTACTCAGTCATAAGAAAAGGCAAAATAAGGCCATTTATCACAACATGGATGGACCTTGACACCATCATGCACAGTGAACTAAGCCAGAGAGAAAAAGAACAAAGAATCATGTGATTTCACTCATTTGTGAAACACAAAGCTGAAAGCAACAAAGAAAGAAAAACTCATGAACACAATTAATAGTTTAGTGGTTAGTTGTTATCTGAGGGGAAGGGGAAGGCAGGTAGGAGAGGAGAGAGGAGAAATCAAATATATGGTGATGGTGTCTATAGCCATACCACTGTGAACATGCCAATCTCATCAAATATATGGTAATGGAAGAAAACTGATGCTGGGTGATAAACACATAGCACAACACATGGATGATGTACTGTAGAATTGTACACCTGGGACCTATGTAATTTTTCTAATTGATGCCACCCCAATAAACCCAATAATAATAATAATAAAAGACATGCCTATAACCTATCTTTAAAATGGCACTAGGAGCATATTTGTCGGTGAGCTTGACCTAAATATTGAGCTAGGAGAACAGAGTGGATCTTCAGACCATCAAAGCAATCAAACTAAAATTAAACAGTTTGGTGGGTCATAAAGATGAATATTTTTAAATAAATATATTTGACTATTTATAATTTTCACTTTAAATTAAAAATTTAACTGGTGTGAAGCTGAAGCTATAAATACAATTCTCAAATACAATTAAAAAATTCAAATGGATAAGTGAGATAAATCCATGAATTTATTGGACTAGATTTTTTAAAATGATTGGAAAAATACCTAACATACTAATTTTTGTTTCTTCAAAATCACCTATTAAACATGCATTATGGTTTATATGTGTTTTTAATTTGCCTCTTCCCAATATCCATCTCTCACTAGAATGGTAAACTGAATGAACAGAACAACAGTAAATGCAAACCAAGCTCACATATTACCTTTAGTCTTGAAGCAGAAGAAAAGTCATTTTGCACATAAATGGTCATTTGTCATAAAAATTCTTTAGATAGAGAAGGACAATTTTCAGTTCAATTATCTTTGAGAGTATAAAGAAATTTCTTTTTTGAAAAATATGTTTTTTATAGAGCATTGAAAAACCTGCATGAAAATGCTTTAGAAAAAGAAACTAGGAAATAGGAATTAGAAAGAACCTTAGAAATGATCTAATGATCAGTACATCTCCTTCAACACATAGATAGGAAAACTGAGCCACACAGAGAGATAAGCAAAGCTTTGTCAATTTTTTTCTTTTAACTTTTTATTATAAAAATACTTTCAATATGTTTAACAATAAAATCAATAGTATAGAAATCCATTGTTCAGTATGGTAATCACTAACCATATTGGCATGTGATTATAGAGCACCACAAAAATGTCTAGTGACACATGTTGAAATGGTAACATTTTGTATATATTGAGTTAAATAAAATATATTTGAAAGTTATTTTCACCTATTTCTTTTTACTTTTTTAAGTGTGTTACTAAAATTTTTGAAATTACATATATTGCTCATGTTGCATTTTTATTAGATAGTGCTGGCATACTCACAGATCCTCCCCATTAATCTATACCCACTTCAACAGTTAATTCATGACTTATTTTGTTTCATTTATACCCCATGTACTTTAGAACTGCCTATGGCCATACAGGTAATTGGTCTCAGATTTGCCATGGAACACATGATTATTGACTATTGCTCTTTCCACACTGTACTTTTAAATTGAAGTCTTTTTGTGTGTGTCAATTTTACTATTTCCTAATTGTTTAAGATTGCCATTTCAGAGATTTACTGATTTTGACAAGTTAAGAATGCATTCATTCATTTCTTTTACAGATTCTTATTTTAATTTATTTGATAAAGATACTTGGATCAAATTCTCCATTTACTTTACTAAGTACAGTGGACTTATGTGTAAATCATTGTTCATTCTTTTAAAATCCTTATCACCTAAGGACATCAAAGGAAAGTAGTGTTAGTGCTGTCTTGTTTCTTATTTATATTTTTCACGCAGTTTCATTACTCTCTTACAGCAGATGTTAAAAAGCATAATTGTGCAATAATCAACAAACATATCCATTGAATATTTACCATGTCAAGCGTTCAGTGTGTATGCACATGCACGTTCATACACACAGAAACACACAAAGCATCATTCAGAGAATTAGTAGTCCTGGGTGGGAAGAGAGAGGAGGAAACCTAAGTTTGTCTCTAGACATGCTGGACATGAAGTGTCAGGGAGAGACCAAAGCACAAATGTCTAGACAATCCTCCTTCTAAAAGGCCAGAGGTACTGTCTCATTCCTTTTGGGTTTTCCATTCCTGCTCCTATATTTTAAACTTCGCCCAAACTATCCTAATTTAAATGTGTCATCTGTTTCTTGTGAGATCCCTAAAGTGTTTGAGGATTTTCAACCCTGGCCCTTCATGTTAGAATTCTAGTTTGACCCTGGATATAGTAGCATTTTCACTTTAGTAGCTGACTTTCTACTTGGAAAAGAAATTGGCATGTAACTGGAGACTCTGGGACATTGAGCAAAAGCTTATAGAACAAGGATTTTTTCACATTCCTTTCTACTTAAATAATAAAATGTATGCTTCCCTGGAATGAAATATAGAACTAACTGAGGTCAATACATTTAGACTTGTCTTTGAATTGACACTACAGACGCATTTGGTCTCATGTCACTGGCAATAGCATTAAATCCTGGTGCACTTAAGAGCTTCAGATTTCTAATAAGCATTTTCTTCAAAGCAGTGGCTTGATTTGCTCTGTGATTTTTGTCAAGTGCATATCATATCAAAGGATAAATGTTTGCTAAAGCTTTTATTTAGCCACAGAAAAGGGAGTTTTGTTTGAAGAAGGCAAGTTGCACTGACTGGCTCCTACTGGGAAGAAGAAAGGAATGTCTAGATTTCCTTTTACTCTGTTGTTGTTTGCATCCCTCAGATATTTTAATCAACATGAAAGGACTTGTTGCACTGTGAGAACAGTGCAATTGGAGAAAGCCATTTAGAGGATGCCAAATAGATTTACAGTTAAAGTTGTTTTTGTCTATGGTGTCAAAGACCAGATTTATAGATGATTAATAAGGGCCAGAATGCCAGGCATAGAAAGATGGTCAGGAGGTGATTTTCAAAATGGATTTTCCATTGTGGATTCTTGATAAGCCTATGTACTTTTCAAGAAACAATAAGATAGATTGTAAAGGCTGATTTCAATTTAGTTACAGTGTAGCTTTGAGATATAATTGTGATATAAACTATAAATTCTATATAGGTACATGCCTAATGAATCAAGAATAGTAAATTCAAATTGAAATTTTAAATCACTTTATTAACTATTTTGCAGTATGAAAGACTTCATCTTACTTATTTCTATATAGTGTTTTCTTGTTAAATATCTGTAATTATATGTGTGTGTGTGTGTGTATAAAATATATAATAGGTTCTCAATACATGTTTATTCAAGGAATGAATGATTGCATAGTTTAAGCACATAAATTTTTTCAGGGTTGAATCATTAAGAAGCCTAACTTTACAGTGATGTAATGATGCTTGTGCCTTGAAAAAAATAAACTGAAAAAACATATACTGTCATGGTATTTATTATAATTTATAATCTCCAGTAAACAAATTAACTACATAGGATATTCTTATTTAAATGAAGTGAGTCTCAATTTCCTTACTGTCAGTGATTGAAGCAAGAGAGCAGAAGTATGGCATTATATCTGCTCTCTTAAAAGTCTGAAATCTACATCTGCTCGTGAGGGAAAAAAATACTCTGTATTTCTTTTTGTTTGAGTCTTTTCATGTTCTTATTTTTATATATCTTTGTGCTATACTTCTTTCTTCATATATTTTAAAAATTATACAAGAAATTAAGTTAATTTTATTCCTCAGTTGATGGGACATATTCAACACTACTCTGAACAATGTCCCTCTCCTATTTTATTTATTGGTGCATGTTCTTTATTCCTATTTTCACCCTCTTCTTCACAAAAGACCACCATAATATATATCTTTTTGTTCTTATATTTTTTTAAAATATATGTTGCTATATCATATGTATCTGTTTTTAATTTAT
Organism: Lyroderma lyra; assembly: GCA_004026885.1. Taxonomy (NCBI): domain Eukaryota; kingdom Metazoa; phylum Chordata; class Mammalia; order Chiroptera; family Megadermatidae; genus Lyroderma; species Lyroderma lyra. The sequence continues at coordinate 100,081 of PVJL010002543.1, read as the reverse complement.
ATAAATGGTATTGAAATAGATCTTATTCATGTTCTTAACCATTTTCAGACTTCTTTGTAGCTATGTGCAATATGTGTGCATTTAACATGTGTTACTCTTCCATTTCCTCAGTCATAATGTCTGAAGACTTTTCTCCCATATATTGGGTATTGTGTATTTTGTGAGTAAATAAAAGGCAATTATTTAATGGCAAAAATCTTATTCAGAAATGTATTGTCCTTTTTTGTTCAATTATCTTTTGCCATCTTTCAAGCAACTTCATGATTCTACACTCAAAAAAATTTCTATCTTTTTGGCAAAAAAGTGTTCCAAGAACAATTTGGTATCTTCATCAAAGGTATACATCTTATCATTCAAGGCATTTTACAAAGAATGAGACAAATGATAGTCTGCGGGTAATATGTCTGGAGAATATGGCAGGTGTGGCAATGAATTCCATCCAAGCTCAAACAACTTTTGAGGAGTGACCAAACATGTATGTGGTCTAGCATTATCATGGTGGAAGTCATCTTTGTGATTCACCAGTTCTGGATATTTCTGCTTGGTGGCATCATTTAATTTATCTAGTTAATGACAATACACATCCAAATTAATGGTTTGGTTTCTGGGAAGCAGTTCAAAATACACAATACCTTTGAAATCCCACCAAATTGACAGCATAACCTTTCTTTGATGAAATCTGCTATTGAAGTGCTTTGAGCAGGTTTGTCATGTTTGCTCCACAATTTTTTCATTCAACCTGTTATTATACATTTCAAAAATGGATCAATTTCTTTAAGTTTCAAGAGTGAATTGTGCATGTTAATGCACTCAATGAGATGAATTTATTTGAGTTCATGTGGTACCCAAATATCAAGCTTACTAATGTATTCTAGTTGTTTAAAATGGTTTTCCATGCTTGATTTCAATATGTTAAGATTCTCAGTGTCGTTAAATGCTGATAGGATTTAATCAATGCCTTTATTGATATTAGCATAAAATCCAATTATTTTTTGGCCAATCAATACAACGCTATGTGATCCCATGGACCTGGTGAGGAGCTCTTTGATTATATATATATATATATATATATATATATATATATATATATATATATACACACACACACACACACACACATACACACATACATACATACATACACACATACATACATACATACACACATACATACATACATACATATATGTATACACACACACACACAAACAAACAGTGTTGCTGGGTTTTAGGTTACACACACACACACACGCACACACACACACACACACACACCATGTTGCTGTCTGAATGTATTAGTCCTCATTTCTACTTGTAGTTCTTGAGGGTTCTCATATTTCTACAATTCTGCCAACATTTGGCATTATCTAGCCTAATTTTTTTTGGTATGAATGTGGAATGATATTTTATTGCTTTAATGCTCCTTTTTTCTATAAATTGGAAAATCTTATATATTAACTGGTCCTTTAGACTACCTCTTCTGTGAATTGCTGGAACTTACACTTTGCTTACTTTTCAGTTGGGATTTATATATTTTTTCCATTTTGATTTATTAGAACTTTGGTAATTTTAGACATTGAAAACTTCCGACTTTCATTTTTCTCTGATCCTTTTTTATGATGCCCTTTCTTGAGCAAAATCTTCAAATTCTATGTATTAAGCTTCATGTACTTCGTGTTTGATTTTGAGTTTTGTTTAATCAATCATTCCTCACCAATATGTCTCCAAGTTATTATTCAATATTACCTATCACTAACTTCATAGTTTCACATTACATATTTGAGATTTTAATATATCTGGAGTCTACATTTATATGTGGTGTGGCTGGACATTGCTGTAGACTCAATGTTTGTGTCCCCTTACCGGCCCCCACTTGAAAGTCATATGTTGAAATCTTTACCCTCAAGAGATTTGGCTTTTAGGAGGTGATTAGGTGGAGCTCTCATGAATAAGATTTGTGCCTTTATAAAAGAGATCCCAAAGACCTCCTTCACCCCTTTCATCATGTGAAGACATAGTAAGAAGATGGTTTTCTTATACCAGGAGGCCTCCAGAACTGTGCAAAATAAATTTCTGTTTATAAGCCACTCAGTCTATGATCTATTATAATAGTCTGCATGGATGAAGATAAAAATTTAGTTTTATTTTTCTCCATGTAGTGCCATTTTTTCCCTAATTTCATTTATTAAGCAGTCTACTGCTTGCCCACTGATTGTGCTGCCACCCTGAGCTCTCTGTTTTTCTTCCATTGGATCATTGTCTGTTCTTGTGCCTGTTACATACTGCTACTGAAGTTTTTTTTGTTTTCTTCTTTTTAACTAAGACTGTATAGTATGAAGTATTATATGTATGCCAAATATTCCTTTTTTAAAAATCAGACTTTGCTATCTTTGGATCTTTGTTATTCCATTTATTTATCTATTTATCCATTATTTTTATTTTACATTAATGTTTGTTTTTATTTTTCAATTACATTTGACATACAATGTTAGTTTCAGGTGTACAACATAGTGATAAGACATTTATATAATTATAAAGTCATCACTTTGATAAATCTAGTACCCATCTGACACCATACATAATTATTACAATATGAGTAGTATTGACTGTATTCCCCACACTATGTTTTACACCCCTAAGGCTATTTTGTAACTATGAATTTGTACACCATAACCTCTTCCTTTTTCCACACACCCCCTTCAACCATTCTCCCATCTGACAACCATCAAAATATTCTCTATATCTATGAGTTTGTTTCTGTTTGTTCATTTATTTTGTTCTTTAGATTCTACAAATAAGTGAAATCATGTGACATTGTCTTTTTCTGTCTGACTTACTACACTCAGCGTGATAACCTCTAGGTCCAAACAGGTTGTTGCAGATGGCAAAGTTTCGTTCTTTTTATGGCTGAGTAATATCCTTTTTAATCCCTTTTCTTTTTTCCCATGCTCCTAACCCCCTATCCATCTGGCAAATATCCAAGTGTTTTCTGTATCTGTGAGTTTGTTTCTGGTTTTAGTTTTTTAGATTCTACATATAAGCAAAATCAAATTGCATCTGTCCTTTTTTTTTTTTTTTACACTTCACTCAACACAGTATCTTCTATGTTTTTGGAGATTTTAATCCATTTAAATTGAAGGTAAATATTGATAGATATGCTATTGCTATTTTATTATTTGTGTGTGTGTGTGTGTGTGTGTGTGTGTGTGTGTGTGTTTGTCTTAAAATAGTCTCTCTAATGTTCCTTGTAATTCTGGTTTGGTGGTGATGAACTTTAGCTATTTGTGTCTGGGAAGCTCTTTTTCTGTTCTTTGACTTTGAATAATAGCCTTAGAATAATCTTGGTTGTAGGTCCTTGCTTTTCATCATGTTGAATATGTTCTTCCACTCTTTGCTGGCCTGCAAAGTTTTTGTTGAGAAATCAGCTGACATTTTTTATGGGAGCTCCCTTACAAGTTACTAGTTGCTTTTCTCTTGCTGCTTTTAGGATTCTTTCTTTGTATTTAACCTTTGCCATTTTAATTATAATGTGTCTTCACATGGGCCTATTTGGGTTCATCTTGTTTGGGACTCTCTGCTTCCCGGTCTTGTATATTATTTCCTTCACCAGGTTAGGGAAGTTTTTTTCTTCAAATAGTTCTCAATTCCTTGCTTTCTCTCTTCTCCTTCTGGTACTCCTATGATGTGAATGTTGTTACACTTGTTTTGGGGGGGGATCTTTTATCTATCTATTTATTTATTCATTTATTGGTGTTTGATTGGATGCTTTCTACTACCTTTTTTTCAAATCACTGATTTCATTTTCTTCTCCATCTAGTCCGCTGGTGATTCCCTCTATTATATTCTGAATTTCAGTTATTGTGTTCTTCATTTCTGACTGGTTCTTTTTTATGATTTCTATGTCCTTTATGTTTGTTATCTTTCTGTTGAAGTTTTCACTAAGTTCCTTGAGTGTTTTTACAACCATTGTTTTGAGTTCTGTATCTGCTAGGTTGCTTGCCTTCATCTTGTTTAGTTCTTTTCCTGGAGTTACTGCTGTTCTTTCATTTGGGATGTATTTCTTTTCTTCCTCATTTTGGATGCATGTCTGTATTTGTTTCTATGTATTAGATAGATCTGCTATGTCTCCTAGTACTGATGGGTAGCCTCATGTAGTAGTTGCTCTGTAGGACCCTGGCACAGTCTCCCTGATCACCTGCATGGGTACTCCTATAAATTCTGGTGCCAGTGCTCTGCTCGGGGCTACTCAGCAAAAGTCTCAGAGCACACCAGTGCAGGTCACTGCCTGCCTGGGGCCTGAGGACTTTGATAATTTTCCAAGAAACTCAGAGCACACCAATGCAGATGGGGCTGCATGCTCAAAGGAGAAAATGCCTTTGGTGTTGGAAGCTTTGGGTAAGGTGAGGTCCCAGTGAGTCAGCAGGGTGGAGCTAGTGGAGCTCACCAGACCAATCAGGTTCAGATTTGGCTATATAACGGGTGGGCATAACACAGGAAAGATGGTGTTCACCCACTGGCTTCAGAGAAGAGGACACCACTCAGGATAAGTGGCAACTGTCCTTCAGTCCTTGCTCCAAACCCACACACCTCAGTTTGTCTCTCATATGCCTCCAGTGACAAATGACTTGAGTCTGTGTGGGCACTTTTAGAAGATGTCTGGGTTTCTCACAGCCTTCTGTCTCACCCAGATTGTCAGAAACCTTACTGTTTTTTACAGCACAATATTGTGGGGACTCCTCTTCCTGGCACCACTACACTGGGCTAGGGAATCTGGTGCGGAGCTGGGTTCTCTCACTCCTCTAGAGGGAACCACCACCATGGCCAATATATCCCTTCTCATTCTTAACTGCACATGGAGGTATAAGACTAGCCTGTTTCACATCCCTACCCCTCTTACCAGTCTCAACGTGGCCACTTCTTTGTATCCATAGTTATAACATTTCTGTACAACTAAGCTTCAGATGATTCTCAAGGTTGGTTGTTCTATAATTTAGTTGTAATTTTAATGTGTTTATGGAATAAAGTAGGCACAGTGTTTACCCTGTCATCTTAAGTGTCCTCCATTTAAATTTAGAGTAAATGTATCAAATGTCTTAATAATTCCTACTGGATTAGGATTGCACTGAATTGAGAGAGGAGGCCTAACAAAGTTACAAATTTAAGTTGTTTTATCCAAAGAGAGGGTATATCTCTCCATTTATTCAGCTCATCTATGCCCAACATTAGAGTTTTAAAGTTTTCCTCAGAGTCTGAAGTATTTTTGCTTAGAATAATTCCTAGAAATTTACAGTGTGTAGATAGAATCTTGTAGCTATTACATAATATTTTCTAGTAATTTTTAAAAGAAATGTTATATAAGTTTATAATTTTATATTATGTGAATAAACTTTGGTTAATTTTTATTTTTTACTTCAGTTTGTTCTATTGATTTCATAGCCTGTTCTGTGGGTGATTGATCACAAGACATAATGTTGATATTTCCTAGAATTCATTTCTGGCTTGTTATAGATGTATTTTTTCTCTTCTCTTTTCTTTGATTCTAGCTTTCTAGATTGTAAGTATTATCAAGGTATTTGATAATGCTAAATTTATAAATACAGCATTCACTTTTATCTTATTTCAGTATATTTTTTCAAGATTGTTTTCAAGGTGGCTTTTATATGACAAAATACCTGAGGCTTTCTTTATATTCTTGAGAATATTTTTTATCACTCTATATAAAATTCTTACATTAAAAATATTTTCCTTTAATACATTAAGGCATGAACTATTGCCACTGATAAGTCTGAGGTGAACTAATTTCTATCTTTTTGTAGATCAGCTTTTCCTCTTGGGAAGCTTTTGGAAATCTTCCCAAAAGAAAGAAGGGAGAAGGTAGTCTCCTTAGTTTGTAATTTACTAGTCCTCAGGGATAAAAAGGCATTAAAGAATAAATGCTTTAAGGCAGAAGGTGGTAAGCTTGGACCTGCTTGCATTCACTTTTCACCCCAATAGGGCATTTGTTGTACCCTGAAATTACTCTGAGGATATTGGTAACCTACACTGTTTTCAGCATATAGCTTCTGTGACAAGGTGGCAAATGATAATTTTCCTAAGCCAATGCAAGAGAAAGAAAGGAAAAGGCAAAATATAAACCTTTTTCTGACCACAATGACCAGTTTTGTTTCTGTTCATTTGTTTGTTTTTTGCAGCTTTTGTTGAGCTAGCTTCTTTTTCTTTGTTACTCTGATGCTTTCTTTACTATATTTTCTATAGTCTTTTTAGGAGTAAACCAGTAGAAACCTTCTGACAGTTTTGCATCCATTGTTTATTTATTTCTCTCTTTCTTCTCTTACCTTCCCTTCCCTTTCCTTTTCCCTCCTCTTCTCTCTCCTTTTTTTCCTTCTCTTCCCCAAAAACTGGATAAAGAAAACAGTAAGTTAAAGGAAATAAAGACTGGAATAATCAGCAGCAAACTATTCCTTTTTATCCTTCTGACCACCTATTAAGTCATATCCTTCATTTTATTTGATATATGCAGAACCTTGGATCAAGGTTTGAAATGTCCCCAAGAAAATGCTCAGTTCTCTTCTGGTGAAGGTATTTGCCTGACATTAGTGATGCTTAGAAAATTTACTTATTCATTGGCTCTTTCTTAAAAATCTTTGAGCTTTTTGTTTATTCTGTAGTTATTTTGTTGTCATTTTCCTTAATTACTTCCATATTCCATATAGCTCATGTGATCCCAAAATTTTTTAAACCCTTAGAGTTTTCAGTTGCAATTGGTTAAAGTATAATTATTCTAAGAGACACCCAAGAATTGCTCCCAAGAATTTCTTGGGAGAAGTTCAGTCCTGTCTATTTTTTCATAAAATCCAGAATTCTCAAGAACCTGCTGTCCTTTATTATATTTTTAGTGATAACTTTCATCTTTGTTAGAAAAAGACAGTTAACTAGACAGTTATCTCTGGATGAGATTAGAACTGAACTTTTTTCCCAGTTCATTTTGATTTTCTATATTTTTGAATTTTTCCTAGTAAACTAGCTTAATAATAAAACATATAGGAAAAGGTGTTTAAAATGAGTAAGGATTAAAAAAGAATAACATTAAGAGAATGCCTAAAGCTTTAGGACCTGTTAGTAACTCTGTCATGATTCCGTTTTTTTTTTTAAATTTAGACATCTGGAAGCAAAAATTTTTTTCAGGTCACTATATAAATAAAATCAATATGAATCTCTTCCTAGTATTTCACACTTTACAGGAACTTTTAAATATGAGATGCCAAGCAGATAGTGTTATTATATCTGATTCTTAGAAAAGAATGAATTGTAGTTTATAATGGCAGAGATTTTCATCTTCTACACTTGGGTCAACATGTGGAATTGTTTGTTCAACACCAGCTAGTACAGCATGTTGCCCACATATCAGGCTTTTTTTTTCTTTTTGCAGCAACAATTCAAACCAATAAAAAATAAGACATCTTTTACATACCTTATACTGAGAAAGGGAGATAAGTTTTTTCCTTGGACTTTCAGAGTGAAAATTGCCGTGCAAAGTACCAAAGATTTAATGCATCAAAAATTATTCCCTTTGGCTATTAAATATTTTTTTATGTTGAGCTCCCAAACTAAACCCAGTTGAACCTCTTCATAACACTAAAATGGTTCTGTGATGATGGTGATGATGAGAAACAGCAACTATTTAAAGCATATGTCTTTTTTGGTATAGATACACACGTTTTCATTAACACATACATTGCTAATGTTTTCTTCTGAAACCTTTTATTTCTTCACACATTTAGTTAACCATATGTTTTTCATGACAATCCAGTCTTAAAGCATTGCTTCTTATAGGGCATGAGAAGCATAATTACCCTAAAATTTTAGACTTAAGTCTGTAATGCATTTTGATTTCTCATGGGGTTCTAATCCAGTTTACAAAATGTTTCCAGATGTATGCTCCAGTTCCAGATCAATTTTTATTTATGTACAGAAATCCTAATGCTTAAATTATAAAAATATAATATTTATATTCTTTGTTGTACAAGTTCCATTTGGAACATCATCTTGAAATTATTAAAATCATGGGTAGTTGTACAGAGTAATTTTTTTTAAAATTTTGCATTTGTGTTCAAAACTTCTGACCATAGTTTTTGAAAATTTAGGCCCTATACATGAATCTTAGTGATGTAAGCTATTTAAGTTTACTTTATTTAATTCCCTGTTGAATCTTCAGAGATGTATTGTACTGTGAGGGACAGAATGGGTGTAAAAAACACATACAACAAATTTGTAATTTTAGGTAAGATATCTTTGCTTCTAATTCCTAGGTTCTGAATGTTTCCTAAGTTCATTTGTTGATTTATTTAAAAATGTGTCCAATATGATGCTGTGGATTAGTAACATAAAGATGAACAAAAGAATGTTCTGAAACCTCAGTCTGGTAGAAAAGTCAGAAACATAAACACATCCTCAGGGATATAGAATGCAATGAAGTGAGCATTGAGGGATAAAACTCTCTAGGCAGAAGGTTCAGCCTTAGGAAATATGTGAGTGTAGTAACATCAGCATAGGTCATTTCAAGCAGTTCTACATATCTTTAGTGAGTCTCAAGTTTAATATGAATAGTGGCAATAGATTAGACTGGAAAAGTAGTCAATAAAAAAATGCAGAAAGAGCCCCTCTTACTTAATTTCAAGGTATTTGAAGTTTTTCCGCTTTGGGAAGCAAATCAAATACCTTTAAGAGGATGTAGTGATTTGGGCCAAACAGAGAATAGGTTATAAAGACACTAGCCTCAACTAAAGCTAAGCACAACCTTCTACTATGATATGGGAACATGCCAAGAAAAATGAGCACTCGTTATCAAAATACATACAAAAGAATGTTTATTACAACTTTATTCATAATAGCCTCAATCTGAAATAACTCTAATCTTCACCAACAGAATAATTGATAAATATATATTGTGGCACAGTCATACTATAGATGAATCTCAGAGAAACAGTGTTGAGCATGATCTCACTTTTATAAAGTTTATTAATAGTGAAAACATCTTTTTTGAAAAATGTTATATTAATTTTGGGGAGGATATTTAAGATGGAGCCTCCTGAGATGCCAAAATATTCAGTTATATCAGTAATTACATGGATGTATAAATATGCAAAAATTCATAAATTCATTGAGCTATATACACATAAGCCATATTAATTTTGCCTATGTGTTTTATACCATAATATGGATTTTTAAAATATTAGTCAGTAAAGATGATTTGAAGAACTGGGAAAGTAGTCTTTGTTTTCCTTTTGGATTTTGTGCTTGTGTGCCTTTGTCATAATAGAATGAACTTTGAATTTTGACTCATAACAATTGGATTTAAACTATAGCTCAGCTTAATAGCTGTGAGATTTTGTGCAAATAACTTAGTCTCTATTTTTGTTCCTATAAAATGGACATGATGATAACTATTTCATAGTATTATTGTGAGGACCAGATAAGATGCTAGGTTCTTCCCTGTCTACCACAATATTCACACACACACATACACATATATACATGGGCTGTCTGGAAAAATCCATCCATCAATGCCTCTATTTTTCATATTACATGGCTGGATACTTTCCAAAGAGCCCAAGTATATATGTATATGTGTATGTGTGTGTATGTGTGTCTGTGTGTATATATATGTTAAAATTGCATTAGTTTTACTTTAAGGAGCTTGAAGTATTTTCAATTTCTTATCAATTTTTATGCAACTAGTCAGTATTGCTTCTGCATTTGATATATTTCTACATTATAATGTTTTAAATAGAAGGATAAAGTATACTATATAGTGAAAATAAAATTTCTGATTAGTTAAAACTATACTTTTAGCCGTTATATATCTAAATTCAACTTTCTGTTATTTTTATTATTTTGATTCTGCTATTATTTTATTTATTAAATGTACCTAAACTACAAATATAATACTTTTTTGAAAAATGGCCAAGGTTTCAGAAATTTAGAGAATTTTGGTTCCCACTTATTCACTTAGGCCAAGGATTAAAAAAAAAACACACACACACACTGTATTTTTCTTTTAGTCTTCTCTTTTCTTACTCTCAAACTTCATGGTGTAGCTCACAATTTCTTGGGTCTCTCATTTGTATGTTCTTTAAAAGGATAACAAAAGAGGAAATACAGTGTTCTTTAGCCCCAACTGACTTGACTAATTATGGAATTTTTAAATGATTAATCATTTCCAGTGATTATTTGAATTTATTCTTAAATGTTGCCTTCATAAAATCCCAACAATTGGGTAATACTGTCAAACAGCAATAGAAACACATAAGATGTCAGGCCTAAGCTCTAGATAAATATCTTTCTTTACCAAAGAATTTTGAGAAGACTGAATGAGACAGGATATTTGAAAGGGATTTGTTAATGAAAAGAATTATGCAAATATGATGTGTTATTATCACTCATTAGATTTATGACTTTTAATTTTTATGTACAATCTGTTTTTTATTCTACTTGGCATTTGTTTAGATGCATATGTGGTTACTTTCACTTCGTAGAATCTCTTCCCCAAAAATGAGGCTCACAATGGATTCTTATTAAAATGGTATAAATGTCAATGTAAGATTCAGAGGGGTGAAATTAGTTCTAATAACTGCAGTACAGTTTAGCACTCAATCAACTTACATATCTTGAGTTAATTTCTTTTAAACATACTGTTATTATAAGTTTTACATAAGTCTGGGGAGGTATTTTAAAATTCTATTAATGCAGTTGAACTATTTATTTCTTAAATACACCATAGATCAGTCTCTCGCTACCTCAAGAGTGAACTTTTTTTCTGGTTTCTCTGGCAGTGCATGTTAAGAATGACAATATTGTCAAGTTGCAAGGTGTTATATGCCTATCCTGGGCATCTGACATTGAAGTGTGTGTGTGTGTGTGTGTGTGTGTTGCATTAAAGGTCAAAACACAAGATTAAGGGTAAATATCCATGTGTAAATATTCATCATACTGCTGGTGCCAAGAATGTATCCATCAGAAGGGTTTAGTCAATCAAATGTCGAGAATCACTGTCTTTTCAAGCTTGCCTCTGAAAAGAAAGCATATGCTTGAATTCATATTGGGAAAAGAATGATAAAAACTTTTTCAGACTGGAAGCCAATTTTGACCAACTTCATACAATCATATATGTTACAGAAAGTTGTGAGAAATTAATTTTTCTCATTGATGGAGACAGTAGTTGTTAATCAAGAAGTATCTCAAGGCTGAGGCAGAAGATACATAGTACACTAGTTTTAGGAAGTTTAGGCACAGAAGTTTGCTTCTGAAAGTGAAATAAAACCTCCCCTATTCTTGGTCCTTTCAGGTATATGAAGTTGAGTCTTGAGGATTTAAGATAAGACATGATGACTATGGTTGATAATGCTGTATTGTGTAATTGAAATTTATGGAGAGTAAAATCATTTCACAATGTATAAATATATCAAATCACCATGATGGACACTTTAAATATATTACAATTTTATTTGTCAATTATACTTCATTAAAGCTGAAATTTTAAAAAAATTTCAGGTATTCCAGGGAAAGTTTATCTTCTTTTGTGAATGGAGAGAAAGCCTATGGATCATTCTCGACTTTGTGTACAAAATAGGTCTGTGCTTGGAATACAGATCATTAAATAATAATAATGATGATGGTGGCTAACATGTCAGTGCTTTTCATGTTTTAGGCAAAGTTCTAAGTGTCTATGTGAATTAACTCATTTATATCTCACAACAGTCCTACAGTGAGGATACTGAGGCATGGAGAACTTTTGTAACTTTCAGAAGGTTACCCAGACAGAAATAGGGAAATTAGGATTCAGACTCAGATAAGTTTGGCTATAGGGCTCATTCTCTTAAGCTTTCAATCAACAATGGTGATGGACCCTGAAATTCAAAATTATGCTTAGACTTAAGGAAATAGTAAGTTCTGCATTATGCTGTCAGCATTGACAATCATGGTCCCACCTACAAAAGGTAAAATATATAAAGGAGTCACTCTTCTTTCCATTCCTTCATATTGCATTCCTGTGCAAGACCTGAGCAGTGAATAGGCAATATGAAAATATAACATGACAATATAAAGATTAACCAGATGCTCAAGGAATATACATATAGAGAAGAGATATTGTAAAAACTATAATAAGAGCAGGAAATAATAGGAGCCACAAAAGGAGTACAGAATTCTTGTGACATAAAAATTGAGAGGAAGAAGTGTTTTCTTTTAAGGAATAGGCAAATTATTTTCTTTCCAGTGTGTCTGAATGTCAAAATCAGGATCATGGATACTATAACTTAGTTTTTAATATTAAGGAATTTAAATCAAACACTTATGCTTCATGGACAATAATTTTTTGGAATATATTCAAGTCCTCTCTGTCTTCTCATTTGGGGAATCTTTTTCCTGCTATTATCCACACACCAAAAATTCCATGACATTCAGAAATGTGGATTTTGGGTAATTAAACATAAAGTTAAGCATTTATGCTTACATAAATTGCTTTCTGATGGAAGGCACATTATTATCACAGTCTGATTTTAGTTATCATTTAGTAAACTGAAAGGGTGACTATTAAATAATATGCCATTTTTGTATTTCTTTAACCTAATTTGTCTCTTCCCTCTCCCCTTTCTTCTTCCTTTCCACTGCTCTCTCTCTCTTTTTATTTCTCTTTCTGTCTCCACACCTTCTTCCTCTTCTTTCTTTGTTCCTTCCTTCCTCCCTTGATCTCTTTCTTTTTCTCTCCTTCCTCTTTTTCACTTCCTGCTTCCCTCTTCCTTCTTCCTCCTTTTCCCTTCCTCCCCCCTTCATCTCTTTACTACTTTTTAATAGGAAATTCAATGACCCAGTAGACATACCTATCATCAGGTTGAAAATGATGAAGCCATTGAATTATTGACTTAATAAACAGATACCTATTAATCAAGTGAAGTTGTGTTTTACCTTGCAAAGTCTATTGTAAACAAATGTAATAACATTTGATGACATATAATTTACACTTTAAAATTTATAAGTCATATTGAAAAAGTTGATATTTAATAAGAACCATCAATTATAATGTTATGGCAAAAATAATACCAACCTTAATGATTCTGATTTTTAAATATCATCATTTTTGTTATATAAATCCAAAAAGTGTATAAGAAATGAAATGATTTTATAATGTTGACATTAAAATAATTAAAATTAATTAAAATAATTAACACAGGTCATTATTATATAATAAAAACATGTATAAGCTTGTTTCTATGACCTAAAATATTCTTTACATGTTATTTTTGGAAAATTTTTTACTTCATTATGTAATGATAAGAATCAATTATAAAACAAAAGACAGAAATAGTAACCAACTGAATAATCTTACTTAGACATTTGTCAACTAGAAGACACTGTAAATTTGAATCCTTATCTTTATGTTATTGTGATTATAAACTTTAAATGAACCCAAATATATTAAATATATTCATATCTTTAAGTGAGATGCCCCTACTAACATTACAACCATATGTACTGGCTACATTTGGAAAAATTAGGTTTAATATTTTAAGAAGTTGGTCCCCCAAAACAGCTGTTCCCAAGGCTTATGTCCTATTTGAGACTTTATACTCAAATGTCCCAGAGTATATATTCCTGCTATTCTTTCCCAAAAAGATGAAGTACATTTATTTTTATTTATTTTTAATTTTATATTTTAAATGTATTGAGGTGACATTGATTATTAAAAATTACATAGGTTCCATGTGTACAATCTACATTACTTCTTCTATGTGTTGTATTATGTGTTCATTGCCCAGAGTCAGTTTTCATTTTATCACCATGTATTTGTCTCCCTGTCACTTCTCCTCCATCCCCCTCTTCCCTTACCCTCAGGTAACTACTAAATTATTGACTGTGTCTATGAGTTTTGTTTCTTTATTGCTTTCAATCTTATGTTAACAATCAAACTAAATTTCTCCATCCCTTTCCCTTATTTTACCCACTCTCCCATTCCTCCTCCCATCTTAAAGAAGTCCCTCTAACATTCTTTGTAGTACTGGTTTGGTGGTGATAAATTCCTTTAGCTTTTTCTTATCTGAGAAGATCTATCTGTCTTTCAATTTTGAGTGTTAGCTTTGCTAGATACATTATTCTTGATTGTAGAACCTTGGTTTTCATGACATTGAATATTTTCTGCTAATCCCTTCTGGTCTATAAAGTTTCTGGTGAGAAATCAGCTGAGAGTCATATGGGTATGTCCCCTTATAAGTTACTACTTGTAGTTCTCTTGCTGTTTTTAGAATTTTCTCTTTTTATTTAACTTTTGCCATTTTAATTATGATGTGTCTTGGTGTGTTCTTGTTTGGGATCATCTTGTTTGGGACTCTTTGTGCTTCCTGGGCTTCAGTGGCTATTTCTTTTGCCAGCTTAGGGAAATTTCCAGTCTTTATTTCTTCAAATAATTTCTTGATCCCTTGCTTTTCCTCTGTCCCTTCTGGTACACTTATGATTAGAATATTTTTATGTTTAATATAGTCCCAGAGGAATCTCAATCTATTCTCATTTTTTTGGATTCTAGTTTCTCTCTGTTCTGGTTGGGTGTTTTCTGCTGACTTGTCTGCAAATCACAGCTTTGTGCTTATATTTTATCAGTTTAGTGACTTTTATTCAGTTCTTCCTTTCACTTAATGTCATCATTATCTCTGACTGGTTTTTTATAATGGTTTGTAAGTCTTCTTTAATGCTTGCTATCTCTCTGTTGAAATTATCATTCAGTTTCTTAAGCATCTTTATAATCCTTGCTTTGAACTTTGCTCCTGATGGGCCATCTGTCCCCATCTCTTTATTTTGTGCTCCCTTTCTCTGGTTTCTCATTTTAGTAGCCTTCCTGGACCCTTGCTCCTGCAGTTTCTTTGGTGTTCTCTGCTAATACTATGTGGGCAGAAGTCTGTGGAGGAAGGGTATTTGTGGCTATTTTTTCCTGTGGCTCTGGGGGTTGTGCAGGGAGTTTGGGTGTCATTGAAACTTTCTGTTCTTGGTTTGCTGTGCATGCAGATTCTGCCCTGAGCCTTCAGGTTAGTCCTGCATGTTGGTCCCTCAGACCATGCTGGGTGTGGGCTGAGAAACGTGTACATGCAGCTCTGTCCTTCTCCTTCCTGGCCAGAGCATTCATGCTGTGGCTCCTCACCATCTAGTAGTTCCCCCTTCTCTGAGAATCAAAATGAAATCTGGCCACTGAATTTTGCAGCTGGGTCTGCACCTCCTGGGGCCAAATTGAGGTGGGTGTGGTATCTCAGGCCCCACCTATGTGGGCCTCCTTTTCTCTGTCCTGCTGACTGAGTGAGGCCTGGAGCACTTTCCCATCACCTTCTTCCTCCTCCCACCCCCTGCACTAGAGTTCCAAGCAAGGACCTGCATGCAGCCACATCCCCACTCTTTATTTCTCCTTTGTTTAACCCTCTGCCCACCTGCAGGTACCTTAATGCGAGGAGTGGGTTTCCTAGCTGTGATTGTGCATTGTGTAGAGGGTCCTTGGTTGAAGTATAGGTGTTTTTTTAGTTGTAATCTCCAGAGGAGTTTCTCAGAGGTCCCTCTCATGCTGCCATTTTGTTGCATCTCTCAGATGAAGTACATTTTCAACATTGTAGGAAAGAGCAAGATCACAAAAGTTTTATAAATAATTTTATGTATTATCTTAAACTTTATTTATAATATATATTGACACATTCATACCCTTAACTTGTCATATACATAGTGAAATTTAAATGATCATGAGTTTGCACATAATGCAAAAATATGCAACACTCATGAGGTTCAGTATAGCTGTCATGGAACTGGATACTGTTTGTAGCATTTTTTTTCTTAGAACATTTTTCAGGAATTGTATGAATGATTCATTATAAACACATATTTTGTAAAACTAAGCTGGCAAAGCAATAGACTAAGAATTATAATCTCATTTTAATTATAACTTCTAAAAAGTATTTTTCTAAATACTTGTTACTCTTATTTAGTACCTTAATATTTTGATTAAAAACATATCAATTTTTCTGGAGAGTTCCAGTCAAGGGGTGGAGTAGGTAACTGCATCTTCTCATGGCCACATCATAATTACAACTACTACAAAATAACCATTATTGAGAATTGCCTGAAGTCTAGCTGAACAGAATTGTCTAAAGTCTAGCTGAACAGAAGTCTTATAACTAAGTATATACAGAAAAAGCCACTTCCAGATTGGTAAGGTGGGCAGAAAGATGAACAAACTGGTCTCACATTCATATCTGGGGGTTAAACATGAAAGGAATATCTCAGACTAAGAGATTTATTCTGAGCAGTGAAGGGGTTCCAATCTTATACAAGGTTCCTCTGCCCAGATTTCCAAAGCTGGGAAGAAAAGTCCACATAATTTCTGGCTGTGAAAATCAGCAAAGATTGTGGTTGAGGGAAATGGACGGTGGTTGGAGTCCAAAATGTCCATCTTAAATGGTCTGTGTATTGATTTTTTGCCAAGAGACTCACTAGTTCTGAGCTCCAGCACTGGGGCAGCAGCTTGAAAGGTGTCAGGGACACATGGGGAAGAATTGTGTTTTCTGGCTTTGGGGTAAATGCTGGAGGGACAGTTCATTTTGGGCAGGTACAGTTTTGTTCCTTTGTTGAGCACTCCCCCAACTCAGCTTATAGACACATCAGCGGCCCTGTTTGAGCCTCCATCAACCTGGCTAACTCACTTTGTCACAACCTGGTGATTCCCTAAAACACTGACCCATCCAACTTCTGCATCCACCCAAGCCACTTCCAGTGGCCTTTCCATAGAAATGCCCTGTCTTGTTTGATGCTCAGGAATTTCTTAAAATCTCTCAAATGTTTGCAAGCCCCACCCAAGCAAGTAGGATCTAGCCTCAGCATGCCCTTTTTCTCTTGCTAAGCAGCTCCAAGCCCAGCACTAGGCTCACTTCCCAGTTTAGCTTCTCTCAGGCATCTCCAAGCCCAATGGAGATGGCAAGCATCTACAGATGATGTATAATAGCTCATACCAAGTGGCTGCAAGCAGGGCACAGGAAGTGGCTACCCTTGGCTTGCAACACAGCAACTCCCAAGAGGCCCCAGAAGAAACACACCTGGTACCCAGCTTTGGATCACACCAGAATACCACCCAACCACCTCCACAAAAGACACACATAGAATGCAAAGTGGGCAGGCAGCAGAGACTTCTAAAGCAAATTCTGCCTTATAGCGTTGTCCTTTGTACCACAGCTCTTCCACTGTAGTCATAGCTAGCCCTCTTGGCATTTATCCAAAAAAATTTAAAACACTACTTAGAAGGGGCATGTAGATCTATATATTCTTTGTAGTCAATATATGAGGTCAATCTGAGTGTCTATCAATAGATAAATGGATAAAGAAGAAGAGGTACATATACACAATGCAATGTTACTCAGGCATAAAGAAGAATAAAATCTTATAATCTGCGATAACATGGATGATCCTAGAAGGTGTTGTGCTGAGTGAAGTCAGACAAAGACAAATTTTATATGATTTCACTTATATATGGAATCTAAAGAACCAAATGAACAAGCAAAACAGAAACAAACTTATAGATACAGAAAGCATTTTGATGGTTTCTGGATTTGGGGGCACATTTGGGAGGATGGGCAAAGAGGGAAGGGAGTAAGCGATACAAATAAGTAGTTATAAAATACTCACGGGGAACAGACAGTAGTATTATAATAATTGTATGAAATCAGATGGGTACTGGTATTATTGGGGTAATCACTTCATAAGTTATATAAATGCCTAATCACTGATGTTATACATCTAAAACTAATATGCATAACATATGTCAAATGTAATTAAAAAATAAAAAATACTAAAAAAAATAAAAATCAATTTTTCAACTTGCACCTATGATATGAAGGCATGTCTGCTTAAATTAAGTTGCATACTAAGTAAAAATAAGTATGTATTTTTCTCACTTAGAGACTAGATAGTGAGAACTATGTTCTTGTATATGTCTCTGCTTAATTGAGAGCAGAAATTTGCCTCTTAGAGAAAAAAGGTGCACATATTAATTATGAACAGCTATGGAAATTATATGTAGTTTTTTCCCTCATTCTGCATTTCCCTCAACCTCCCATGTTAGCTGTACAAATTTGCTTTGAAAATGCTAACCATTACTAAGAATGATAAAATGTCTGAGAGTTTACTCTATTGGAAAGTTAATGAGTTAACTGAGTATAGTTTAATGAATGTTGGCAGTAAAAATGAGATTCCTGTGTAAAAGACAAAGGTGTTCCAGCACAGCAAGCAGTTTGAACTTCATGTGTGTATCACTTCCCCTTACCCTCCAAGACTCATGATAAGGAGATGCAGAAGGGCCCAAGTGGAAACTGTGTATGTGGTAGGTTTGCATTCTATCTTGGGAACCCCAAGATTAAGAAACCCTAATATTTTATAACAAGCTGCAAACAGACCTATCCAAACTTTGCCTTGTAGAAGACATTATTTTTCTTATTTTTGAGGGATGTTTACTGCCTCTCAGATGGAGGCAGACTATCTCTATCGTCCAACATTATTTTCTATATAGATATCCTTGAAAAGTGTCCAGAAAAAACAATGGTAGTGAATGTCTTTGTCCACAAAATGTGCAGAAATATGAGATACACATGGATAATTGTTGCCAGATAATTACATCTTTTTTTTCTGCACTGTCTTTGCTATGACAGATATTTCCAAATATATAACACTCTAATCTATCTAGTAGAATCTGGAACCAAATCTATTTAGCTTGTCTTACACAGCTTTTGATTAAGGTTGTTCTCAACAGGACGCCAAGCAGAGAATAATGCTAACATGCACTATTTACCTCACTCATGCCATGCCTCCATGAATCTTCAGGAAATCCCTGAGAAAGCCTGATGGTTTCTCCTTAAGTTTCTGTATTGACCTTTGCTCTTGGCTGAGGAATTAAACCAGGTACAGAAAGATGTTTTAGAGATTGCCCAGCATCCACTTTGTTCTGCAAAGAATAAATCTAGGGCAATTCCCTCATTCATATCAATCCTGGTCAGTGAGTTTGGGCTGACCTGAATGCTTTCAAGTCCTGAGGCAGTGTTTCCATAAATGCTGAAGGTCTCTTAGGACCACCATTAAGGTGCAAGTTACCATTCTGTAGGGGGGAGGGGGAGCCATGTTATTGTCTCACTTCCACATGAAAAACACAACTCTAAGGGTGCCCCTGGAAAAAAAGTGTTTATAATCAATGGTGCCACTCAAATAAAACTTACATCAGTCATGGGATACAGGTTGAGAGTGCTTTCAGTGTAATCAACTAGCCAGATTATAGGCTGTAGTGTTTCAAGTTTGAATAATTGAGTCCGTTTCTTAAGTTTTAGAGGTACTACCAGTTTTTACACACTGCCATCTGGCTGACATTCTTCTGTCCAACAGAATGAGAAGGGATTGGGGTGGAGAAGATATCCTCAGGTATTTTGGCAGTTAGGGCCATCCAGTGTTCTTTCAGGTAGAAATCTTGATAAATTTAAGAGAAATGGCAATCAAATCACAATCCAAGTTACCCAGAAGGGAATGGCTGAGCTAAGATTCAATTGAATTTAAGGCACTAAAGCTAAGTTTCGAAGATCCACACAGGCCATTTTCTTTCATGCAGAAGGCTCTGCAGGGTGTTATGAAAGGAAATGATCATTAATTTTCTTCTTTTCTACATTTTTTCTGGTATCTAATTTGTTCACTCCTCAGGTACCAGGGTCATTGTTCTTTCATTGATGGGAAATTGGTATGTCCATTTCAATAGCTGTAACTTTATCTTTTTTTGAATAATTTTCTGCTTATAACCCAGTTTGAATTTTCTAGACTGCATTTTGCCTTGACAGTCAAAAAGAGGATGTGACGACCAAGTCAGCCTGAGTTACCCTTAGGAAAGAGAAGGAAGCATCTTACCCAAAATGGTCAGAATCTCACATTTTCAAAATAAGTCTATATAGCTACCCCCACACTTTGGTTATTGTCTTCATCCAGGAAGTGTCTGAGAGAGAAGTATTTCTTTCTGAAATGGCCACATTAGTGACCAAATTACCTTATGAAGGTGTGTGGACAAGGAGAGGCTGAGAAAGCTCAAGACAGGAAATGTTTGGAGTTGTTTTTGAGGAGGTTATTTCAAAACGAAATAAATCAGGTACATGGGGATGTCAGAGAATGTGGACGGCCTATTAAATATGTTGACTACTAACCAGTTGTTAAGTAGTTTTGCATTCAGTCACTGTCCGATTAAAGATAATCTGGAAAGAGTGGTACAGCCTTTGCCCTTGGTTCCTGAGAGGTATTTTCAAGCCATTGGAATGTTCTTCCTGATAACAGTATCTTTGTTTAGCTGTGAGCTTTGAGTCACTGAGTAGTTCAGGGTGAAGGCTTTTCCCCATGCATTATCATTTGATCTCCTAAGAAGCTGGAGACTGGGGTCAGTCATATGAACCTTAACTAAGTTTATGTGATCAAGCCCCAAGGATGTTGAAACCAAGGATCATGTGAGCTCCTCTGGTTGATAATACATCATCACAAAGCAATTCCAAGAAAGCAACACTGTCCATGACTCTTTGGGAAAAGGACAAATGGAAGCCCGATATTCTGGAAATTTCCTGCACTTGGCCTATATTTTTATTCCCTTAGCTGATTTTAATATTGTATCCTTTCCCTAGAAGAAACTGTAACTGTGAGTATAACAGATTTCAGTAAGTTCTGTGAGTCCCTTCCAGTGAATTATCAAACCAGAGGCGGTCTTTGGGACTACTGAAACCTGCAGTTAGTGTGATAAATAAAGATGGTGTTGTGGGCAGTGCTTTCTAACTTTGCAGTTTGTGGAAGAAGTAAAGGCAGTCTGTGGACTGTCTCTTAACATCACAATGGTTATCACATTGATTTCAAAGGCCAGAATGATGTTATTAGAGTAGACTAGAACAGCAATTTTATAATCTAAAAATGTGTCAATAGTGGTGAGGCACTACTCATACTCCTGAGATGAAGTCAAATGTAAAATATTGTCAATACTCTGGGAGTGGAGAGGGTGGCAGTGTTCTGTGCAATATGAACTTCCTCACCATGAGACAATTAAATTTTAGCTAGAGTCGTAACTATGGCATACAGGGGTAGCATTTGCATAAGAAATATAGACACCTTTTTACTTTGTGTCAAGTCTGTGATGGTGGATGTATTATCATGTCTAGAATGATCATGGGTGTTGGCAGAAATGGTAGTAATCTGGGTAGTGAATATTGATCATCAGTCTAATTCCAGTCAGTCTTGTCAGAGAATGGACCCTTATCATGAGCATCTGTTTGAATGACACAGGTAGTTTGATATATAGCTGCTATTTGTTTCCATCATTTGTAGTCCTAAGGAGTATCTCTAATTTTGCAGTGTATCATTTACCAAATGGCAAATTAAATAGGCCATGAGTAACAACTCAAGAGTCAGTGGTAATACAGCAGTATTGACCAGAGTCATGAGAACGGCCTTGAGAATGGCCCCTGCGCAGAGTGATCATTTTCAGTTTTGGTGTTGTACAGCTAATATCGTGGTTGATAGCTTTAGCAGTCCAGTAGACATTTCACTTAGCTTAGTTGAATTGGGCCATGCTTTTACAGGAGTCTCAGTGAGTTGAAGGGCTACTGAGCCAGTGGCTTTGCTTCAGGAAGTATAGCGGGGATAAGCTTTCTCCCAGAGGGAGAGTTACCACTTTTCATGTAAAGCTAAGATAATATTGGAACCAGGCCTAGTTTTATGTTTTTATTTTTTATTTTTTTGTTTGTTTTTTAATATGCTATGTCCACCTGACAGTTGAGGTTTGTTGGCCTCTTCCCATCATTGTAGTTATTATGTAGAGATGGACCCACTTCAAAATGGGAATATCTGGCTGGGGAATCATAAGGCCTCCCTGAGCTAATCATTCATTTTTGACAATAGTTCAGTGGTAAGTTGATAGCTGCTTTTGAGAGGAGTGTACCTGGTAGCCATACCAAGGAGACAACAACTCCAAAGTCAGAAGGGGATCTTATTGATGGAGGTTGGTTTTTTGTTTTTTGTTTTTGTTTTTTTCCCCATGGTCTCTAATACATAAAATAATCAGTCACAGAGATTCATAGTTCAAAGGGGTTATTTGACTTGTGGGGCTGCAAAGATCAGGAGTGCTCCATAACAGGTGGACAGGTTCCAGTGACACTTCTTAGTTTCAGCTCTACTTAGAAAACATGGACTTGTGGATTAGCTAACATAAGGAGCAAAATAGAATGCCAACGTGAGACAATACTGTCTCCAGTGCCTAAAGTGTTAATAACATGTTGGGCGCCCTTCTTGGTCATGGGGGATCTAAGAAGACAATAGTTTTTATTTGATTTCTGGAGGCACTATGCATTGTGAGTCCACCTAAATAGTCCTACTTCATGTCTAGGCCCCTACATGTTTTTCTCAGGGTTTATTAGCTCCTTTTTATCAATGAGAATGAGATGCTGACAGAGCCATGGCTTCCTGGGAAAAAAAATAAGAGCCTCATGGGCCTGTGTTAGGGATATTAAAAGACTCCCTGTGATTTTGGAAGGAATGCTCTTGCTGAGTGTGAACAAGAGTGGGAGTGGGAGGGGAAGAAGTAAATGTCCCCTAATGCCCTACCTCTTAATAAATATTTAGAGGCTGAGTGACTGATGGAAGGTAAGATTGAGTCAACCTGCTCTAGTAGTGATGTAACTGTTGGTCACTCTCCTACAAGCAGGAGAAAGTAAGGCTATTATCATGACAATGGAGTTGCAAGCCTCACAACCTTGGCGGTAAGGCAGTGTGGACACACTATTGGTGAAGGAGTCCCAACAGCTGAAATGGATGGTGTTAGTAATAATAAACTTGGCACCTGACATAGACACTGGGTTGGTCAGGAACACTAACAGATTTTTTTCGGTTGAGCCACATGCTGTTCCAGGACCACTTGAAATCGAACTGGGGCTTCTGACTTACCAACCAGCAGGGCATCAGCTGTATAGTAAAAAGCTTTGGACATTACAGGGTAGAGGAATGCATGTTAATTCTTGACCCACCCACTTGAAAGTTGTGGGGGAGTTTGTTCCACTAACATTTCTTTACATGTGGCTCTTCCCTCATGGTAGAAGACTCTATGGCACTTACAGATGGTGGAGTACATAAATTAGCCCATTAATCCTATTATACATTCAGATGTAGAAGAATCAATAGTACATTGAATTGGCCTCAAGCTGCAGTCACGAAGATTCCCCACCTCAGTGTGAAACCTGTCCAAATAGCAACAGTTGAATTTGGCCATTTTCTTGTCCTGCAGGGCTGTTATGTTCTTATATCCAACAGAGCCAAAAAAGTTTGAAACACTTCTATCCCTGAAGTTTCTCAGTGTACTTATATAGGTGTACTTGGTTTTTCATACCTCATAAAGATAGGAAAACCTCAGCCCACCCCTAAGTATTTTTCTTCATAAAGCAACAGAGATTAGCATAAAGGGAGTCGAGAGACAGAGGGCATGGAGGAAGAGAAGGAGTCCTCACCAGTAAACATGGCACATGTATTTTGATTTCAAGTGGTCCTGAAACTGCATATAGATCAACTGAAAACAAAAACAACCAAAAATAACCCCAACTCACACATTAGTGTTCTTGACCTACACAGTATTTCTGTCAGGTGCCAAGTTTAGTATTATTGACACCATCCATTTCAGCTGTAGGGACTCCTTCACTCATAGCTGTAGCCACACTGCCTTGCAGCCAAGGTTGTGAGGCTTGCAACTCCATTGTCATGATAATAGCCTTACTTTCTCCTGCTTATAGGAGGGTGACCAACAGTTACATCACTACTGGGGCAACTTGACTCAATGTTACCTTCCATCAGTCACCAGCCTCTAAACATTTATTAAGAGGTAGGGCAATAGGGGACATTTACTTCTTCCCCTCCTACCCCAACTCTTGCTCAGCAAGAACATTCCTTTCAAAATCCTAAGTAGTCCTTTAATATCTCCAATACAGGCCCATGAGGCTCTTTTTTCCACCCAGGAAGCCATGGCTCTGTCAGCATCTCATACTCATTGAGGAAAACTATTCATAACATAATAAGTTAGCTAGACATACTTCCATGGAAGCTGGAGGAAGTTATGAGACTCCAAATTAGAAACAAGAGATGCTATCACAGCACAGAAGGAAACATGAGCCTCATGTTGGTGCACCTTGAGGAAACATGAGCCTCAAGGTGGGTACATCTTGCATCCTACCCCCACAAGTCCCACAGGGTTGATTAATGTCAGAGCTGAGGAACATTGAGCTTAGGCAACCTCAATGTTTTATAATGAGCTGCAGGAAATTCTGACCAACATTTGCCCTGGAGGAAGGCATTATCTTTTTTTATACTGGACAATTAACAACTCTGCATTCTTTTTTGAAGGGACAGACCATCGTCCAATGCTGTGTTCTATGCAAACATACTTGAAAAAGTAATTTGGAACAAAAAGTCTTTTGTTTGCAGGATATGCAGGAATACTAAAGATTCATAGAGAATTGTGTTCTAACAACCACTTCTTAAAAGTAATGACCTTTTATTTTTATATTCTTACCAAAATATTACTCTATTTAGTTTTATTCAATAAAATTAAGAATTAGAATAGAGTCTGTTATGGAGAGAAGGATGGGAAAGCAGTGAGCCTGCTAGAGGCGGGTATGTGAAGACAAAAGTGAAGAGTCACAGATCACAGCTTACAAGTGGTTAGATAGGCCATGCTAATCTGCTAATGAGGTAAAATTCACCAATTAATGTAGCATATATTTGTTGAGCACCTACAGTGTACTAAAGACTGTTTTTTTTTTAATTTTAATTTTTTGATATAGAAAAGCTAGAGAGACTGCACATAAAGTAACTATAATGCAGCTATAGTTAAGAACACTGATATGGTGGTACTTTGGATAAGAGACTGACTCTAAGCAGAGTAGCAGGAATCAGGTTAAGAACATATGTCTTCACTGCATCTTGAAAGTATAATGTGAGATTTCTGAGGATGGCTCAGTTGGTGGGGGAAAGGAATTCTATGAAGAAAGGTAACTACTGGCAAACATCTACAAAGTATTTCAAGAAATATTTGGTAGCTTGACTGAAATAGAAATAAGAGAATGACATAGGTAAGTGAAGCTGGCTTATGGTAAGCTGTGACTGCTATATTAAGGAATTTGGATTTTATCTCTGGGGCAAAGAGAAAACCTTGAAGATTTATAGATGAAAGTATAGCACAATCATCCACATATGGTAAGAACTTTTGACTATTATAAAGTGAATATAAAAAGAGATTGGAGTTGGAGAGATAGTTAAAAGGCAAAAGTGATCATACTTGTGAAATATGCTAGAGAGGATGATCAGGCAATAGAAAGGAGTGGAAAATATTAGAGACTTTAGACAATCTTTTTTATTTTTTATTTTTCAATTGCAGGTGACATATGGTATTATATTAGTTTCAGATTTATAGCACAGTGATTAGACATTTATATAACTTATGAAGTGATCGCCCTGATAAATCCAGTGCACATTGGACACTATACACAGTATTATATTACTATGTTCCCCATGGTATGCTCTGCATCCCCATAACTATTTTTGTAACTACCAATTTGTATTCTTAATCCCTTCCTCCCCTCCAACATCATTACCCAATCTGGGAATCATCAAAATGCTCTCTGAATCTATGAGTTTATTTCTGTTTTGTTTGTTCATTATTTGGTACTGGTCCATGACCCATTAGGAACCAGGCCAGTGGCAGGCAAGTGAGCAAAGTTTCATCTGTATTTACAGCTGCTTCCCATCACTCTCATTACTACCTGAGCTCAGACTCCTCTCAGATCAGTGGTGGCATTAGATTCTCATAGCAGTGTGAACCCTATTGTGAACTGTGCATGTGAGGGATCTAGGTTGTGTGCTCCTTATGAGAATCTAATGCCTGATGATCTGAGGTAGAGCTGAGGCAATGATGCTAACACCAGAGAACAGATACAAATACAGATTAACATTAGCAGAGAGGTTTGACTACACAGAGACCATAATAAATCAATTGCCTGCAGACTCATATCATAACACTATCAGTGAGTGGCAAGTGACAATTAAGTTATATTTGGTTACAGGCCTTATAGTGGCAAGTGAGTTGATGTACTTCAATTGTGTAGCTGCATCTGGTGGCAGGATTTAAGTCAGAATCCAACAGTTATTTTAGTTGGCATGTGGCCCACTCATTATTTTATTTACTACTTCCATCCACACCTCTTTCCGGCACTGTACATTGTCTCAGATGGGACCATCTAGTTGCAGGAAAATGAGCTCAGGGCTTCCACTGATTCTGCATTATAGTGAATTGCATAATTATTCCATTATATGTTATAATGTAATAATAAGAGAAATAAAATGCATAATAAGTGTAACGCACTTGAATCATCCTGAAACTATCTCACCCCTCTCCACCCCCACATTCATGGAAAAATTGTCTTCCACAAAACAAGTTCCTGATGCCCAAGAGTTTGGGGATCATTGCTTTAGATTCCACATATAAGTGAAATCTTGAAATCTTTGTCTTTCTCTGTTTAACTTACTCCATTCAGCACAATACCTTCTAACTTCATCTATGCTATTGTAGATAGTAAGAGTTCATTCTTTTTTATGATTGAGTAATAATTACATTGTATATCATACTTCCTTTTCTTTACCCATTCATCCATTGATGGACACACAGGTTTTCTCCAAATCTTGGCTATTGTATATGTGCTGCAATGAACATATGGATGTACCTGTCTCTTCTAAGTAGTGTTTTGGGATTTTTATTAGATAAATACCAAGAAAAGATATTATTGGGTCTTTTGTTGTCTCTTCCTATAGCCTTTGTTTTAAAGTCTATTTTGTCTGGTGTAAGTATTGCTACTCCAGCTTTTTGTTGTTGTTGTTGTTGTTGTTTCTATTTTCATGAAGCAACTTTTTTCATCCCTTTATTTTTAGTCTGTGTGTGTCTTTTAATCTGAAGTGAGTCTCTTCTAGGCAAAATACGAGATCTGAAAATTAGTTTTGTGAACTTGCCACCACATGCATACATTGGCAACTTGGTAAAGTTTCATAACCTTGGTATATATGTGTCTCACAGCTGTTTTCATGTCAACATGTGATAGTGTCCCGCTGAGTGGAGTTCATTATTGTTTTTGCATGATTTCATGTTCTGTCATGAGAATGTTGGAGCTTGAATTAGAGCAATGAACACACATTAAATTTCTTGTTAAACGTGGCAAGAACGGAAATAAAATCAGGGACACATTAGTCCAAATTTATGGGGATAATGCCATGAAGAAAATGGCAATGTAAAAAAAATGGATTACACATTTCTCTGAGGAGAGAGAAAGCATCACTAATGAAAGAGATCAGGGCAGCCAGTAGCAAGCAGAATTTATAAAAAAATTGCAAAAACTCAAGGAATTGTGACTCAAAATCATCAGCTGACTGTGAGAAGCATAGCAGACCAAGTAAATATTGATAGAGAAACAAGAAAATCTTAACTGAAAATCTAGGCATGAGAAAGGTGTATGTAAAAATGGTCCTGATGGAGTTCACTAATGATAAAAAGCAAAGGGGAACCAAAGTTTGTCAGGACTTTCAGAGAGGCAAGGCAATGTCTTGGGCTGTTTTATCACTATGATAAAATATGGGTGTACCAGAAGCAGGCAAGCTACTGTAAACCATTGAAGTGCTTTCTGGATCCCCTTACCAATCACACTCTATTTCAAGATAATGGAAGGGGGGTTACTAAGGTCTGAATTCTATATTTCAATACTGTGTAACTTTGACTTAACAGTTTAACATCTCTAAAATACAAGAAATTTGACTTTGGTGTGGAGGAAGCCTTACAACTATAGGCTTCTCTTTTCATAATGCAGCCTTGTTGGGGTGAAGACAGGCTGTTGAGAGACTTGCCATTTTAACATGGAGGCACTCAAGGTGGATGAGTGATCAGTCCTACATTACTAACAGGAGAAGATTTTCTTGAGAATTTAAGCAAAACTTGTTGTATGCAATAGTTTGGGAAGCTTTCAGTGTTACTCTGCCATTACCCTTGGACAGTGAACAGTGTGCTGTGAAGGGCATACCAATCAACTACAACTGAAGAACACACACAACACACACTGTAATCTTTGATTACACACAAAGGAGATTGAGGAGATTGCACCATTGGACCACATAGGATCCAAATAATACAAAGAGTATGACAAGAGACAAAGAAGAACATTACATAATTATAAAGAGATCAGTCCAACAAGAGGACATCTATGCACCCAACATAGAAGCACCTAAATGCATGAAGCAAATATTGACTGACATAAAGGCAGACATCAACAGTAACACAATCATAGTAGAGGATTTTAATATCCTACTAACACCAATGAACAGATCTTCCAGACAGAAAATCAACACAGATACAGTGACCTTAGATGACACTCTAGAGCAGATAAATTTAATTGATATTTTTAGATTATCACATCCCAAAGCAACAGAATATACATTCTTTTCAAACTCAAGTGGGACAGTTTCCAAGATAGACCACGTTAGACCACAAAACAAGCTTCAATATATTTAAGAAAATTGAAATAATACCCTCTTTGACCACAATAATATAAAACTAGAATTCAATTATAAGAAAAAAACTGAAAAATGTACAAACGCATGGAGGCTAAACAATATGCTTCTAAACAATGAATGGGTCAACCAGGAGATTAAAGAAATCAAAATGTACCTTGAGACAAATGAGAACAAAAACACAACTACCCCAAATCTATAGGACAGAGCAAAAACAGTCCTGAGAGGGAAATTCATACCAATGCATGCCTATACAAAGAAACAAGAAAAATCTCAAACAGTTTAACCTTACACCTAAGGAAACTGGAAAGAGAACAACAAACAAAGCCTAAAACCAGCATGAAGAATGAAATAATAAAAATCAGAGTGGAAATAAATTGAGACTAAGAAGACAATACAAAAGATCAATGAAACCAAGAGCTGGTTCTTCAAAAAGGTAAACAAAATGGATAAACCTTTAACCAGACTCCTCAAGAAAAAGAGAGAGAGGACCCAAATAAATAAAATCAGAAATAAAAGGATAAGTGAAAACATACACCACAGAAATTTTCTACAAGAAATTATAAGAAAATGCTATGAACAACTATATGCCAACAAAATTGGCAATTTGGAAAAAATGAATTTTTAGAAACATACAAACTTCCAAGATTAAATCAAGAAGAAACAGAAAATCTAAATAGGTCCATTACTAACAATGAAATTGAATCAATAATCAAGACGCTTCCAACAAACAACAGTCCTGGACCAGATGGCTTTAAAGGTTAATTTTAATGAACATTAAAAAAAATAATAACACTTACACTTCTCAAACTATTTTAAAAAATCCAGAAAAGGGAAAGCTCCCAAACTCATTTGTTGAGGCCAACATTACCCTGATTCCAAAACCAGATGAAACACTACAAAAAGAGAAAACTATAGCCCAATATCCCTAATAAACATAGATGCAAATCAACTTCAGCAGTACGTTAAAAAAATGATATGCCATGATCAGTTGGGATTCATTTCTGAGATGCAAGATTGGTTCAATATACATAAATCAATTAACATGATACACCATATAAACAAAATGAAAGATAAAAATCATGGTCATTTCAATAGATGCAGAAAAACTTTTGACAAAATTCAGCAGCAATTTATAATAAAATGTTCAGCATAGAAGGAACATATCTCAATTTAATAAATGCTATATATGATAAACTCACAGTTAACATCATACTCAATGGGGAAAAGCTAAGAGCATTCACCTTAAGATCAGGAATGAGACAAGGATGCCCACTATCACCACTCTTATTTAACATAGTACTGGAAGTCCTAACCACAGCAATCAGACAAGAAAAGCAAATAAAAGTGTTTCAAATAGGAAAAGAAGAAATAAAACTATCATTATTTGCAGATGACATAATACTGTATATAGAGAACCCCAAAGATTTTGACCCTAAAATTATTGAAACTGATAAATGAATTTAGCAAAGTAGCAGTATACAAAATCAATATACAGAAATCAGTTGTATTCCTACATGCCAATAACAAACTAGCAGAAAGAGAAATTAAGAAAACAATCCCATTTACAATTACACACACAAACAAAACAAAACAAAACGAAACAAAAACAAAAACACAAAAACAAAAAAACCCCAACTCTTGGAATAAATTTAATCAAAGAAGTAAAAGACTTGTACTCAGAAAATTGTAAGACACTGAAGAGAGAAGTCAAAGAAGATGCAAGTAAATGGAAACACATACCATGGTCATGGATTGGAAGAATTAATATAGTTAAAATCCATAGATTCAATGCAATTCCCATAAAAATACCAAAGTCATTCTTCACAGAAATAGAACATATAATCCTAAATTTATATAGAACCATAAAAGACCTAGAATAGCCACTGCAACCCTGAGAAAAGAGAACAAAGTTGAAGGAATCATGCTACCAGATATCAAATTATTGGGATAAAAACAGACACATAGATCAATGGAACAGAATACAGAGCCCAGAAATAAATCCATGTATATGTGGCCAATTAATCTATGACAAACGAAGCAAGAACTTACATTGGGGTAGAGACAGCCTTTTAAATAAATGGTATAGGGAAAACTGGAAAGAGACATGCAAAAAAATGAAAATGGTCCACTTTCTTACATCATATACAAAAATAAACTGAAAATGGATTACAGACCTAAATATAAGACCTGAAACAATAAAACTCCTAGAAGAAAATATAAAAGTAACCTCTCATATATTCTCCTTAGCAATACTTGTAATGATATATCTTTTGGCAAGGGAAACAATGAAAAAAAACAAACAAATGGGACTACATCAGGCTAAAAAAGGAAACCATTAACAAAACAAAAACACATCCCACAGAGTGGGAGAAAATATTCACCAATGAGGCATCTAATAAAGGGTTACTATCCAAAATTTATAAGAAAGTCATAAAACTCAACACCAAAAAAAACCCAAACCAAAACAAACAAACAAAAAAACAACCCAATTAAAAAATGGGTGGAGACCTGAATAGACATTTCTCCAGAAAAGACATACAGATGGCCTATAGACACATGAAAAGATGTTTGATATCACTACTCATTAGAGAAATACAAATCAAAACCACAATGAGATACCATCTCACTTTTGTCAGAATGGCTCCCTTTAATAAATCAACCAACAACAAATGTTGGCAAGGATGTGGACAAATAGGAAAGCTTTTGCATTGTTGGTGGGACTGGAAATTCATTTAACTACTATGAAAAACAGCATGAAGTTTCTTCAAAAAATTAAAAATAGAACTACCCTATGATCCAGCAATTCCACTCATGGGCATTTATCCAAAAAAATCCAAAACATTAATTTGAAAAAATATATGCACCTCTATGTTTATTGCAGCATTATTCACAATAACCAAGATATGGAAACAGCCTAAATGTCCATCAATAAATGATTGGATAAAAAGAAGCTGTGGTATATTTATACAATGGAGTATTACTTGGCCATAACAAAGAATAAAACCTTGTCTTTTGCAACAGCATGGATGGAACTAGAAGACATCATGCTAAATAAATTAGTCAGACTGAGAAAGATAAATACCATATGATCTCACTTATATGTAGAATCTAAAGAACAGAAAAAATGAACGATCAAAATAGAAAAAAGTTCAATTAAAAATTGGGCAGATCATCATGCTAAGTGAAATAAGCCAGACAGAAAAAACTAAGAACTGCACAATTCCACTCATATGAGGAACATAAAATTGAAAGCAACAAAGAAACAAAACCCAGGGACACAGTCAATAATTTAGTAGTTACCTGAGGGTAAGAGGGTAGGAGGGTGGGGGAGAAGGGAAAGGGACACAAATATATAGGAAAGATAACTAATTCTGGGTGATAAACACATAATACAACACATAGAAGATGTAATGTAGAATTGTATACCTTAACCTATGTAATTTTTACATAATGAGTAACCAATATCACCCCAATAAATTTAACAATAAAAAAGAAATATGGGTGTATCAATATGACCTTAAAATAAAGCATCAAAGTGCACAATGGAAGTCAGCCAATTCCCCACAACCAAAAACCTTTAGTCAGTTCAAATAAAGAGTTGAGACAATGTTGCTAACTTTTTTTTGATACCAGAGAGATTATTCATTATGAATTTGTACGAACTGGACAAACAGTTAACCAATTTTACAATTTGGAAGTGCTCAAAAGGTGGTGTGAAAAAGTTAAAGAAAAACAACCTGAACTTTTTCATCAACTCATGACTCTTGCATCACAATAATGCCCCAGCTCACATGGCACTGTCTGTGAGCAAGTTTTTAGCCCATAAACAACTATACTGGAATACCCATTCTACTCACCTGATCTGGCCTCCAGTGACTTTTTTTTTCACCAGAAGATAAAAGAAATATTGAAAAGAAGACATTTTGATGACATTCAGTACATCAAAGGTCATATGACAACTCCGCTGACCATTCCAGAAAGAGTTCCAAAATTGCTTTAAAGTGTGAACTAGCCAATAGTGTTGGTGCATAGCTTCCCAAGGAGAGTACGTCAAGGGGAGGAGGTGGGAGAGGAGGGGGGGAAGCTAAATATAAGGTGATGGAAAGAGAAGTCACATTAGGTGGTGAACTTATTATACATCAAGTTGACAATGTACTGTAGAATTGTATGCCTGAAACCTATGTAATCCTTGCTAACAGATGTCACCCCGATAAGTCTAACAATAAAAATGAATTAAAAAAAATAAAAAAAAAAAGCTCCCTCACAGAAAAAAGAAAAAAGAAAAACAAAAGGTAATCAAGTGATATTCAGCAATGAAGTATGTAGCATTTTTTCTAGAATGAGTTCAAGAACTTAATTGTCAGACCTTGTATATAATGGTTTATTTATTAGCCACTCAGTGATCTTATGTTCTGATTGGATCATATAATCCATTTGTATTTAAAGTAACTGCTGATAGTTATGCAGTTATTGATATTTTATGATTTATATCTATTCTCTTATCCTTTCAAAGAAATCCCTTAAATATTTTTTGTAATACTGGTTTAGAGATGATGAACTCCTTTAGATTTTTCTTGTCTGGGAGGCTCTTCATCTAGCTTTTGATTATAAATAATAGCTTTGCTGGGTAGAATACCCTTGGTTGTATGTCCTTGCTTTTTATCACTTTAACTAGTTTCTGTCAATTCTTTATTGCCTATAATGTTTTTGCTTAGAAATTAGCTGACAGCTTTATGGGAGCTCTCCTGTACATAACTGGTGGCCTTTCACTTGCTGCTTTTAAGATTCTCTCTTTGTCTTTAACCTTTGGCATTTTAATTTGATGTGCCTTTGTGTGGACCCTTTTGATTTTATCTTGTTTGGAATTCTGTGCTTCCTGGGCTTGGATGTTTATTACTTTCACTAGGTTTGAGAGGTTTTCTGTCATTCTTCCTTCAAATAGGTTTTTGATTCCTTGCTCTCTCTTTTTTTTTCTTCTGGTACCCCTATGATGGAAATGTTGGTGTGTCTGATGTTGTCTCTGAGATCTGTTAAACTATTTTCATTTTTTGGATTTTTTTCTTTTTGCTGTTTTAATTGGGTGTTTTCTGCTACCTTCTTTTACAAATTGCTGTGCTGATTCTCTGCTTCATCTAATCTACTGTTGATTCTCTAATGCAGGCATGCCCAACCTGCGGCCCAGACTGGCTTTGAATGCAACCCAACACAAATTCTTAAAACAGAATTTTTTTGTGACTTACCCCTCCCCCTATTTGTTAGCTCATCAGCTATCATTAGTTTTAGTGTATTTTGTGTTTGGCCCAAGGCAATTCTCCTTCCATTGTGGTCCAGGGAAGCCCAAAGATTGGACCTCTCTTCTCTAATGTATTCTTTTTTTTTTTTTTTTTTTAAATTAAGCCTAAGCTTGAATTTATTTATTTATTTTATTTATTTTATTTATTTATTTTTTTGCTTTTTGGTATGTGGGTAGCTCCCTGACTGGGAATTGAACCCAGGCGGCAGTGCTGACAGCGTTAGTGCCAAACCCTTAAGCCACTACACCATTAGGGAACTCCCTTCTAATGTATTCTTCATTTCAGTTATATTCTTCATTTCTGACTGGTTTCTGTTTTTGTTTTCTACCTTTGTTTATATGTTTCTTATCTCTTTGTTGAACATATTACTGAGATCATTGAACATGCTTTTATAACTAGTGTTTTTAACACTGCATCTCATAGATTGCTTTTCTCCATTTTGTTTAGTTCTTTTCCTGAAGCCCTTTTCTGTTCTTTTTTGGGGGACATTGTTACCTTGTCTCTATATTTTGACTGCCTTGTTGTGTTTGTTTCTATTTATTAGGTAAGGCTGCTCTGCCTCTTTGTCTTAGTAGAGTAATCTTGTGTAATAGGTTTCCAGTGTGGCCCAGTGGTGCAATTTTTCTGGACACCTAAGCTGAGTGCTCCAGATATCTCCCTTATGTGGGTTGTGTGTGACATCCTGTTGTAGTTGAGCCTTGGTTTCTGTTTGCACATCAGTGGGAAGAACTGAATCTCAGGCTAATTGATTGTGAGAAATGGCCGTGACTACAGTGGAGGAGTTCTGGTGCAAGGGTTGACCCTACAGAGCAGGATTTGCTTTAGCAGGGCTCTAGTGCCTGCCTAGTATGGTCTTTGGTTGCAGCTTTTGTTCAGGTGGTAGGGTGGTACTCTGGTGTAGTCAGAAGCTGGGCACCAGGTGTGTTTGTTCTGGGGTCTCTTGGGAGATACTGAATTGCAGGCCATGTTCAACTGCTCTCTGTGCCCTGCCTGGACCCCCTTGGTATGAGCTATAGAATTATCTGCAGATGGCTGTCCCTTGTGCTTGCGTTGGAGGTGCTTGGGAGAAGCTAAGCTGTGAACTGAGGATGAGTGCTGTTAATTCTAGGCTTGGAGCTGCTTAACAAGAGGAATGACACACAGAGGCCAGATGCAGCTTGCTTTGGGCTTGTGAATTTTTGAGAGATTTTAGGAAATTCTTAGCATGAACCAAGATAGACTGTTAGTATGGAAAAGCCACTGGAAGTGGCTTGAGTGGGCTTTCAAGTTGGGTGGGGCAGTGTCTAAAGGAATTACTAGGGTGGGGCTAAGTGTGTTAGTCAGGTTGAAGGTGGCTCAGATATGGTGCTTGCTTGAGTTTGCATGCTGGGTGCAGGCAGGGCTCAGCAAAGGAACTATGGCTTTTCCAAGCACTATCAAGCATTTCCTTCCCATATGTCCCTGGGTCCTTTCAAAGTATCGTAGTGCTGGAGCTCAGAGCAAGTGAGTTTGTTTGCAAGTAAGTTTTTGTGTGGGCCCTTTAAGAGGAAAACCTGCCCTCTCTCTTACACAGGCATGATCTCTCCTTATTTTCACATGCAGAATAGGTGGGGATTTCTCTTTCTGGCACTGTAAACCTGAGCTAGGGAGCCTGGCATGGGGCTGGAACCACCTCACTCCTTTGGCTGGGGGCGGGGGCTTTCCACAGCTGAGATATCCCTCCTGATTTTTAACCATCACATGTGGGCTTGGGACAAGACCATTTTATATCTCTGCTCCTCATACCAGTCTCAAAGTTACTTCTTTTGTAAATCCTTAGTTGTAAGACTTTAGTTCAGCTAGACTTCAGGTGATTCTCAATGATGATTGTTCTGTAGTTTAGTTGTAATTTTTATGTAGTTGTGAGAGGAGGTAAGCACACTGTTTACTTACCCTACCATCTTTACCAGCACAAAAAGTTTAGACTTCTAGACATTGTCTTTTGAACCTGGATGGGAAGGTGTATGTATAAGAAGGGCAGAAAAAAATAATGCCTCTGTTTTAAAACTTGTTCACTGGAAAAGTGGCCAACCATGTTATTTTGAAGATGATGTCATTTTGATAATGGTAGAGGTTTGATTCACAAAATTTCTAAGAATAAACTTGTTAAATATTGCAAAGTAAAAAATGTGCTTGAGTTGATGTGATTTTCCATCCTGTCATTTCATTTTATGTATTTGTAAAGTGGCATGGATTCCATAAAACTTTCCTCATTACCAATGTTACACATTTGAAGTAATCTCCTGCAAAAATCAAATTGATGTTTGGACATTTTTTTCCTGTCTTTAACTATTGTGACTTTTGACTATCTTATCCAGATCAACTGAAAGTAGAGTAAAACACTTTTGCTATAATTTCTAAGATTTAAAAAATATAGTCCAAATACTCAGAGAAGCACCAAAGCTATAGTTTTATTAAATTTGAAATTAAATATTTAATCACAAAAACTCTAGCCTTGTTAAATAATTTTGAAATCAAATATCTAATTTCCATATTCAGAGACTATTATTATTGCTATTATTGTCTCAATGCAATAAATAATAAGGAAAACTATTTATGTATAGTAATCAGTGGCTTCATTCAGAGACAAAAGCTATGAAGCGTTTGCAAATAATTAAACATCTTAATTTTGAATGGCCTTTGATTAATATATTAGAAGGCAAAGCACCTTCAGTGTCTTGAAATGTGGCACTGTGATAATACTGCAGCTGACCTTTCATTCTTCTAGCTGAAGATTAATTATCTCCCTCTTATTATCTGTTTAGTGCCATATAAATTGTATCCAGCTATTAGCACTATTCATTTATTTCCTGTGAAGTTGATTGAACTTTATCTATTTTAGTGTTAGATTGGCCTCACCTCTCACTCCTTACCCATGACACTAACACAATACACACACTAATACAAAGATTTTTCTCTCCTTTTCTTGATAGCTTTGTAATAAACTTTTTGTGTTTATCAAGGCTGAAGAGAGTGCCATAAAATGAAGGGAAGATTTGTCATGACTTTTAGTGAGACTACGTCTCTGGACTGTGACCTTCACAAGTGTTTCTAATTTTTTTTCCTCCTCCCTTTGGTGAGATAGGATGGCTAGAGAGGTGGAGTTAGGTATTTCTCTTATCACAGGTCAGATAGGCTCTGATAATATCCCTGCAGGTTAGGCTCTAGTTAACTAGATTTCCCTGAGGGCAGAACTTGTTAAAAACTGAGTACTCTGGTTACTGTCACATATTTCAAAATGCTTTCTTTCTTTTTCCTTCCTTTGCTGGAAGCAGGAAGGGATTTTTCTCTGACATTTACTCTGAGAACCTAGTTGAGGTCTTGGAGGGAAAACTCAAAAGTATGAAGGTCTCCTGTGGTAGGGTCCCCTGGAGCTTTTAACTTTCAGACTTGTCTTTCCTGAGCCTTTAGCATTTCATCATTTACAGTTCAAATTATCCTAGTCCTGCCCTGGTTCCCAAGGCAGTTGACAGGCTCTAGTAAGCCTTGACTCCCTGTATGTACCTGTCTCTTCAATCTTGGGGGCAGCAATTTGCTCTGTGTCCTCATTTCTCTTACAGATCCAAGAAGGCTTGTTGATTTTTCAGTCTGTTCAGCTTTTTATGTTTTTAAGAGAGAATGACATCTTCCAAGCTCTTTATATGTAGAACTGGAAACCCTATAATGACTATTATACTTTGTGCTAACTCATGTGATTTCTCAGCAACTTATGTTGATAGGAGAGAGAAATAAGATGGGCTTCAGTAGGTGTTCATCTTCCAAATTTAAGCAAGTCTATGTAATCCGGGTATATTGTGTTGTACAGATGAATTATCTTGCCTTATTTCTATGTTAAGAAGTCATGGAATTAGGCTGGTGAGACTTAGCAATAGGCAATCTAGTCAGCCAAGTGACTCTTACATGTCTAAGATGTCTTATCTAGTTGATATGCACTCTGCAAGAACACTAGGAATGTGAAGATGTGTACAGCTCTTGGCAACTGATGTTTGTTGGCACTAATTCAATACCAACAGGATTCCTCAATTTGGAGTGAGCTGAATAACAAAACTTTATTCAGTGCAAACAGTTCAATTGTGATATGTCATGGCTCTGAAATACCTCAATGGTGTTACAGTTCAACTATGAAGCTATGGAACAGCATGGATACGAGAAGTTCCCTGGGTGAGACAGCCCTGGGGCAATCCAGCTAGACACCTCTGCTCTGCCCTGTCCTGCTCTTGTCTGCTTCACCTGTTCCGGTCCATTCTGTTTTGCTATAGCAAGACATTTTTTGGTGTTTCTACTCCAGCTGGGGAAACAGTCTTTAGTCTTTGGTAGTAAAGGAAAGTGCACTACCTGAGCCAGAGGGGAGCTGGTTTATACAGAGAAAAGTCCCAGCTCTGATCCCTGATTGGTCAGTCCTCATGGAAATGAGGACTCTAAATCTTTCCATGTTATTGGTCCAAAGGCACTGTCCTGATTGGTCATAATGGAGCAGCTGATGGAGATACAGCTCTGATTGGATGGCTAAAGCCTCAATCCTGTTGGTTGAAATACAGTTCCAGGAATTCTGTTAAAGGGCTGGCTCAGATGGCAGGAATAGAGTGGAGACAGGCAGTTCAGTGCAGGGGAGCAGTTCAGTGTAGGCTTCTCCCTGAAGTGTGGTTTGTGTGACTCTTATTTAGAAATGGCTACATGATTCTGCTTTTAAATTAGAGTTTAGTTAGCCCCCGGGAGTTCTTCTTGGTAGGTATTGTCTTCCTCAATGTCCACATTCAGTTAATGGCAAGAATGAGCTAGGGTTCCAGGGCCATGGCCAAATAAGTGCAGTGCTCTTCATGATAATTCTGTAACCCACACATACCACCCAAAGTACAGACAGGGAAAGTGATCAGAACAAATAAACAATGTTGAATTTGTTTTGATAGTTTCATTTATGGCCTTGATTAAAATACATATTGGTCCAGCTTTCTGAGGTGCAACTGTTTTCTGGGCTTAAAATATAATAGAAGAAAAAGTAATATACAAGATAATAAAGGAAAAAATAAATGGAATTGACTATAAAAAGTTAACATCTGTTTTAGGCTTCTGTTGCTACTATCCAAGATCCTTTCACTTTATCAAGCTTCCTAAGTCATAATGTAAGCATTTAAAAATCTAGTCTGGTTTGCTAGTTTATACTGTAATTTATTTCACAGTTTATTAGTACTTTTTTCTTTTTCTTTTTTGCTTACTCTTTTCTGCTCCCCCTCACTGCTTGAGATAATTGCTCTGTTCTCTTTCCCAAGGCTACACGCATACCTCACTAATCTCGATGATCAGCAGAGCACTAATTTGAAAAAAAATTAAAGAAGTTTCAGTTCCTAGTCATCTGGGTGCCAAATCTATGCTGCCAAGTTTCTTGCACTTTCTCATCTGATGACACATGAAGCACCCTTGGTTGCTGGACCTGGGATATCATTATCTCAGAATGAACTGACCCCAGGAAGCGATTCTCCAGATGTCAGTATCCAGGAATTGCCTAACTCCCCTTTCCTTTGTTCTACTTCTTGTGTACCTGTAGAACCTTCTGGCTATGCTAGAAATAGAGAAGGTGGCCTTTGAGAGAGGAGACCACCATCTTTCCAGAATGCTGTCATTTTGAATAAACCCCCTACTTTTGCCATCAGGCTGGTCTCTAAATCTTTGGTTCATGATTGGCAAGTAACAATAAAGGACTGTGTTTAAGTATGTGGACCCAGGAATCACACTAAGTGGGTTTAGATGTTGGTTCTCGTATTAATAGCTTTGTGATTTGGGCAAACAACATAATTTCTTTGTGCCTTTATTATCTCATCTATAAATTGAGTAAGATAACTTATTTTGTGAGAATTTATATGAGTTGAAATATTAAAGTCCTTAGAACAGTATCCAACTAGTTCATTGTAACCATTTAATATATGTTAACCATTGCTATTCATATCTAATGCTAACAGTGATAGAGAAGATGAGATTTTTATAATAATTAATTCCAATGTAGAGCCTTAGTTTACCATTATTGAGAGTACCATCAAACTCAATCAAATAGAAAATGCTTTACAACTTGGTGATTGTTTTTTCTTGTGCTGTAAGCCATCAAACCTTTATAAATTAAAATAAAAAAGTGTGGACATCCTTAAATACCTGCTCATCTTCTTATTGTCCTAAAGATCTTGTTTATCAGGTACCATTCCTTATGAAAATGGTGGACATATTGTCCTGAAGATTATTGATTCTCATATGAATTTGATAGTTCCTCATAAAAGTTTGTTGAGTTGATGTTCTTTCTCTCTCTGTTTCCTTGTTACTTGCTTGTAGAGAAATAGACATTTAAAAATGATTTCCCACTCTAGTTATGGGTTTCTGTTCTCTCTTTGAGTATTTTCTCTTATGTGACAGTGAGAAATACTGAAATCCTAAAGGGCAGGAGTGTTGTCTGTTTCTATAGTGTCATTCTTTTATAATGCTGTTATTCAACTTAAAGAATTAATTGCATTCTGTGTGAAATGCCACAAGGCAAGGTTGACCAGATGACCCAGGTTTGTAGACTTCTGTTTTTTTTAAAGATATCTTTTTGGTTATTGTCCTTTTGGAATGGAAATGTGTTCCATGTTTACAGTCTGCAGTGGGCCCTTAAAAAGCACTGAGGCATTTTCAGTTTCAGACCACAGAAATAGGGAGCTAGAGAAAACACATTATCAGAACTTGCAATATTTTCTCACGCCACTAAGGTTACTTTTACATTTTAGAGGCAAAACTGAAAGCTGATCTGGTTATGCTAACATAATCTTATTATTGTATTTACTTTTTGGAATAATTTATTAAAGAGAAAAGGGATGTTCCCACCCCTTTATTTATAATTAAGAATTTAAATAGTTTAGAAACCTGGTATGTGAATTTAAGATGATTTTTTTTTTTAAACATGAATTTTTTTCCTTGCTGTCTGAAAGAGAAAATTTGGTTGGGGGAGACCTTCAAACTTTCAAAGTTTTAACTAAATTCTACCATCATTATATAGATAATTTAGGCATGATTCAAAAATGTTAGAGAAATTTTTCTTTCATGAGAAGTCACTGAAATCTTCTGCAATTGTTTCTTCATCTACCCTCTTTCTGAAATGTTACTACTCATCCATGGAGACTTTTGGTGTAAAATAGAAACTTGCCATAAGATTGAGAATAAAACCCTGTTCAGAGTTTCGGTGACTTGATGAGTCATTGTATCTGCCTTCCTTTCTGTATAATTATTTTTATTTATATGGTGTGAAACATATTTGAATTAAAGTTGTTCCAGGAAGGTCATGAACTTAAGAAAAATCTCCAGTTAACAAATTGCTTTTATCAATCTCATTTTTTTTATTAAACTACTTGTTTTCATGTTAGAATTGTATGTTGAAGGAAAGTATATCAGATACTATTTGCGTTTAACTAACGTTTAAAGTAACCTGGAATGGAAGTTGAGTTTTTCAAATAAAAAAAAAATCAATTTTTTTTACTGGGAAAAATTTATTTTACTGGGAAAAATAAAATTTTGCTTATTTCCAAATTTAGAAAATAGTTGTCATACTCTCAAAGATGTAATTCAACATTCTCATATAATAATGGTGGGAAATAATCTTACCATTTCAGTTAATAAAATTATATTGAATACATGAGGCAATATTTTGTTTGAAAATGAGAACAGTTTCATACCAGACTTTGAAAGATTCTTCATGCCTCTTTACTATAACACAACATTTCAAGTTTTATCAGAGCAGTTTAATGATACTGTAATTAACTTGCAATGTGAGAAAGTTTGCAGATGGTGCTGAAATTCTAATTTTATTTTAAAAAATAGACTTACAATGGTTGCTGAATATAAGAACATTCCTTAATTGGAGAAAGAAACTGGCTGTCTAGATTCTATTTTTAAAAAGTATGTAAACATTGAACTTTGAAGGATTAGTTTTAGGCACATTTTATTGCCAGTTTGTATAGAAAACCTAATTAATTTATTGCCATTGAAGTGAGAATTAAATATATGGACACCAATAGCTATAAATTTTCACCAGGGAAGATTCATTCAGCCTTTATCAGGTAGAAATACATCTCAATTAGGCATAACATTGAAGTAGGGAAATAATCACAAGACCAAAAGAGTAGAATTCCTAGGGAAGAAAATTATAAACTTTGATTAAAAAATTATTAACTTCCTGGTCTTCAGTTTCAGCAAGGAGGGTGTATCACATTACTTTGTTGTTAGGAGAGACTAGTGATATAAAATACTGACCCATATTCTCATTCTATAAAACTCTGTGGGAGAATTACACTTCACTCGCAAAATTCAAGCTGTAGAAGCATAACCATAATTATTAGATGCTTTTCTCCTGGCTAAGTCCATTCCCTGGTTATTTAAATAGAAAGAAAATCTTTGAAATTATTCAACAGCAAAGTATTGCCCTATAATGATGGCTTCTACTTCCTTCATATCATTAGTTGATACACTCTTTCCCTTTTTCAGTAATAACTTATACTATGTGTATTTCATTTCTGAAAATAAAATTCCCAAGGAGTGGCAGAAGTCAATAATTTAGCTCAATAAAATTGGAAATTGAGATTTAGTAAGGAGTCCTCTTCCTCTATTACAGTTGTACATCCAGAAAAACTAAGCCACAATCATCTATGCTCTTTGTAAAAAACAAATATATTAGATTATTGGATTCTAGTTTGGTGAAATTAGAAACTACAAGCTTAATTTCTTCTTTCACAATTTTATTTGATTGTTACAAATTCTGTTTGAGCAGTG
Organism: Lyroderma lyra; assembly: GCA_004026885.1. NCBI lineage: Eukaryota > Metazoa > Chordata > Mammalia > Chiroptera > Megadermatidae > Lyroderma > Lyroderma lyra. The sequence continues at coordinate 57,326 of PVJL010002543.1, read as the reverse complement.
GGTTTGTTGACTTGAGAATGTAGAAATACCATAGTGGTGTTAATTTGAAGATTTGGTTCTAATACTAGTTTTGCCACTAGCTTTTCAACATTCTTCAACACACTTAACTTCCTTGGGCTTAATTGTCTTCATTAGTAGAATAAAGAGGTTGGGTAAAACGACAGTTTTTGGCTTGCACCTGCTGTGATTTGCTCTAATACTGAGGCTACCTGTTTTGAGACATTTTGAAGTTTCTGAACAGAACTCATATTTATTATAGTATATTCTGTATTCACTTCCTGATTGTTATTTATAATGTACACTAAGTTCATATTTCTTATATTTAAGTTAGAAAAACAGAAATCTGATAATGTAGTTTATTTGGTATGTTAAATTTATGTAACAAGTATCTTACAAATAGGCAAAGATCACAATTTTTATTTTACTAAACAAAAAAATATATAAGAAACAAAAAATACATATGTAACATGTTAGAAGTTTATACATTTTTTAAGGAAAAGAAAAATAAAACAAGTAGGGGGTTTTGGAGTTGCTTTATTAAATAGTTAGGGAAGGAAGGTAGAGCTCATCAAGGAGACATTAGAGTAAAAACCTGAAATAGTAAAGAAGTTAGCCAACCCAGTTATCTGGCAAACAGCAGTTTTGACAGAAGGAACAGCTATGATAAGGTCCTAAAGCATAAAACGTGTTAGTAGAACAGCAAGGAAGTCAGTATGGGGTTGGGTAAACAAAAGGAAGAGTAGTAAAAAATGTTAAAAGAGTGAGTGATTGATTTCACTAATGGTGCCAATATTTCACATCTTCCTGTCTCTACATCCTTTGATAGAGTTCCTCAGTACTGACTCTGGGTTTGACCATGTGGCAGGCTTTGGGAATGGGACAGCAGCAAATTTGATTTAAGGAAGCTAGTAAAATCCTTTTTGTTTTCTCTTGGAACCCTACCAACGCCGTGGAAACAGCCCAGGCTAGCATAGGTAGGATGAAAGAGCACAAGAAGTGATATCAATGTGATAATAGAGGTTGGGGATAAATCCTGTGGGACCCTGTTAGGATTGTAAAAATTTTTGCTTTTATTCTGAGTAAAATAAGAAATCAAGACAAAATTTTGAGCAGACATGTGACATGGTCTTTATTTTATAATACTCACTCTAGTTGATATGGGTTTATACTTCTTCATTTGAATTTTTGATTCCCTGGACAACTCCAGAGTGCAAAAGAGGGACTGGTACTTTATGTGGCACATTTGCTCACATTTTTATTTTTAATTTAATTTAGATTTAGCATGATTTTCTTTCAGATGGAACAGTTTATTTTGGCTTTATGTTTTTCTTCCAGGAATTATTTCTGTTCCTTTTTGTTCAAGGATGACTTTTGGATGTCAGATATGACCTTCTTGTTTAATTCCCATGTTTAAAAAAATAGTGGCTTTACATAGGAATTAATGCTTCACACATATTATGAGAAAGACCCAGGGATGGTAGAACCTATGATATCCTAATATTATGAAATCTTGGATATCCGAGAGTAAGACAACTAGATTAAATGAATTACAAAATTTTAGAATTCTTCATTCTTCTAATATTCTAAGAATCCACCTTTTTGTGACACTTAGTTTAATAGCACACTCAAAGTGATATTTCTTGGACACCATTGACTACAAATATTACCTAGAGCATTTGTTGTCACAGCCGTCCTCAACCTGTGGGTTGCGAGCCCTTTGAGGATCGAATGACCTTTTCACAGGGGTCACCTAAAACCATTGGAAAACACATATTTATGAGGATATGTACTTATGCAAACCAGTCACACAGGTGTAGAGAGCAGCTACCAATAGTTTTATGGTTGGGGGTCGCAGCATTAGGAAGGTTGAGAACCACTGGTAGTAGAGCGTCAGACCTCTCTTCCAAGTTATAAGAGACAGATTGTTTTTGCTAAAACAAAACCCAAATTCCTAATGGTTTTAAAGATTATTTTACCTCTGGGTTTGAAAATAATTATTTAAGGAAAACTTTTATTTTAGGTAGACTCTTTTCTATCTCTGATATGAAATAAAATTTTGTTTAAGTAATCCCTATATTAATAACCTCCCTCCATCCTTCTCTCCATCCCTCCCTTCCTCTTCTGCTCCTTTGTTCTTATGATCTAGTTATCTGGTTATCCTTTACCTAAGAATTATAAGATTCTGAAGAACTGTAATTCTTAGGAAATTAGTATCAGAGTACCTGAAGCATAGTCCTGGTTCAATCATATAATGGGAGACATGGAAGAAATATCAATTAATTTCTTTTTTCTTTATAGATATTTAAAATTGTTAATAACTTTAAAAAATATTTATGTTACTGAGGCAACTTTGCATTATTTTAACTAATCCTCACAACAATAATTTTGGGAAAATATTAACATCATCTGCATCTAAGCTACAATATATTTCTAGATACAAGAAAATCCAAACTGTAAGGTAATTATACATTTCTTCAAAGAGAAGAGAAAATAGTTATCTGACCAGTATTTTAAAATAAACTATTAAGACTACAGAAGAAATACCAGGTGTCTAGCATAGATTGGCCACACATTAGGAGACCTTATTATAGAGGCAAATCAAATAAATACTTAATTATTTTTCACATTGAAGAAGCCCAGAAGTTACTAGCTTAAGGCTTGTCCAATGACTCCACCATATCCTTAGAAAATCTAAGGACATTGATTCTCAACACTTGTATTTCAGAAAATGATTCCTTCTTCTCTCCTTTCACCACTCATTCTTGAATCTCACATATATTTTCTGCATTCCTGGCATGAAGAAGGGCAAGGGAATACAACAAAATTATATGCCACCTTAGTCTTCACACTTCTGACTAGCTTTCCTGGAATTTGTAATCAGAGATATATGCTGAAATCTTATTGGCCAGAAATAGAACAGGGACTGGAAGATATAATTGTTTATTTTTGTTCATAACAAAATCTGGGGTCTGTTTGTTAAAAGAAAAAAAAAGGAAAGAGAAATAGACATTGGTTAGTATGATGGTTAATTTTACGTGTCATATTAATTAGGCTATGGTGCCCAGTTTGGTTGAGTACCAGTCTAGATGTTACAGTGAAGGCATATTTTAGATATGGTTGACATTCAAAGAAGTAGACTTTAATAAAGCAGATTATTCTCCAGAATGTGAGTGGGCCTCATCTAATCAGTTGAATGCAAAAAGAAAAGATTAAGGTCTCCTGAAGAGGCAGAAATACTGCTTCTAACTCAACATATCAACTCTTCCCCAGGTCTTTAGCCTGCCAGACTGATTTACAGATTTTGGACTTGGCAGCTTCCACAATTGTGTAAGCCAACTTCTTAAAACAAATCTCACTCTCTATCTCTCTATATATCCTATTGAATCTTTTTCTCTGGGAAACCTTAACTAATACTGATTTTGGCATGCGAGTGGTTCTGGAAGAAACAAATCTTAAGGATGAGTTTCATGAATTGATTCTGGGGCTTCTGGAATTAGTTTTCTAATCTAATTAGATATAAAGGCACTAATGACTCTATTTCTAGTAGTAAAGAGAACACTGATACTCCATGGTGTGAGTGGCAAGAAAGATACACAAAATATCACCATTGAATACCACTAATCAAGTAGTTGTAGAAGGCAAGTTTTTGAATGATGATGTATTTCATATCTTAGGACATTTTGGTCAAACTAACAAGTATAATGAAATTGGCTGTTTGCTCTTAATTATACTGGAAAAAGTGGGGGGAGGGGAGGAATAAGTTTAACTCAAGGGTGTACATTCCCAGTTTAAGCATCACGTGAGTCACCTGAAAGTTTCTGTGTCTGCCATGAAAGAAACCCCTATGCCCTATACCCAAAGAACCGAGATTACTGAAAATGAGACCCAGAGTCTCATCTTGCTAGTGGCTGAATTACAATGCAAATTTTCAACTTCATAGGGTGTCTGCTAGTAAAATAAGGGCATTGATTGGGAAGGAATGGGATCCTGAAAACTGTAATGAGGCCATATGGGAAGATCCTGGTGAGGCTGGGGATGTTGAACCTCTAATACTTTGGAGTCTTCTTTTACTGTAGAAACAGCTGTTTTACCTCCAGATGAGGATATTAATGCTGATATGCCTGAGGAAACTGTGATGACTACCCGTGAAGCAATTGCATTGCAAGACACTGCTATTTCTGCTTCGGACCTACCCCCACAGACCCTTTTTACTTCTAAACCTATATCACTAGATTTACATTCCAGCAGGCTCTGAAAGGTGAAGTACAAAGTGTGAACATGAGGAAGTATACTGTGCTCTGAAAGAATTACATATTTTTTCCAATTTCTACAGATGGAATTCCAGGGAATATATAAGGAAATGGAAATTAAGGCTTTGGGATAGTGGTATAGGGAACATAAAGTTGGATTAGGCTAAATCTATTTACATAAACCAACTAAGCAGAAATTCTGAACTTATTGTTGAGATTAGAAATGGCTCTAATAGTTTGTTTGTTTTGGCTGAAATGTGGAGCAAAATGTGACCTATAATGAATAACTTGAAATACTAGAAAAGATCAAAAAGCTTAGGGAGATGACAAAGTGAGAGTGGATTTATTATGTAAGACTTGCACACCTACCCCAAGAGGGTCCATAAGACACATATTTAACCACAACTGTGAAGAATAAATTTGTAAGGTGACATCCAGTGTCTTTGATGAGCCCTGTGGCCACTCTTATCTGTAGGTAAGAAATTTGAGTAGGAATTGCTGCCACTTAATTGGAAAACCTAAATAGGGATTATTGGATCTTCAGGTGTCTGAAGGAGAGTGGTGACAATCACCAAAGGCTGGGCATGTGTGGTTATCACAACAGACAGCAGAGTCAAAGCAGTATTCAAAGTAGTCTGACTTGCAGAGATTTACGGTGCTGGCTAGTTGAATTATGGTTCCTAGAAGTGAAATAATTGGAAATTACTAAATTCTTACATGTTCTGTATAAGCAGAAAATTAATAGGTTAAGTAAATAACTTGAGTCATAAAAACAGAGAGTTATGACACCTCAATTTCCAGACTTGAACTAATCTACAGACTCAGAGCCCCTTGAATGAAGAAGAAGCCAAATCCCTTGAGTAAGGACTCAACTGCATTGCTGAACATTTATACTTTTAACATTTCTTGCACATTCCCCAAAGAGAGCTATAGCCTTTTACCACGTGACTGTGCATTGGGGAAAAGAAAATAATGAGACTTTTCCTGGATTATACTGGACACTGGCTTTGAACTGACACTTTTTCCAGGAGGTCTAAAATGCCACTGTAGTCTACCATCCAGAGTAGGAGCTTCCTGAGGTCAAATTTTAGCTTAAATCCAACCATAGTGAGTCCAGTTGTAACATAGCCCATACTGTGGTTATTTCTCCAGTTATGGGAAGCATAATTTGAATAGACATATTGAACAACTGGCAAAATCCCCATATTGGTTCTTTGATCTGTGGAATGAGCGCTATCATGGTGGAAAGGGCCAAGTGAAGTCCCTAGAACTTCCTCTACCTTGGAACATAATAAATAAAACAATACCTCATTCCTGCAAGGATTTAAGAGATGAGTGCCACCATCAAGGTCTTGAAAGATGCAGGGGTGATGATTCCTATCCCATCTCCATCCAGCTTGCCTATTTGGCTGGTGCAAAACACAGATTAATCTTGGATAATGGCAGTGTATTATTGTAAGCTTAACCAGGTGATAACTCCAGTTGCAGTTGTATCAGACATAGTTTTTGTTCTTGAGCATATTAATACACATCTTGCTACCGGGTATGTAGCTATTCATTTAACAAATAATTTTTTCTATCTTTGTTAGTAAAGACCTCCAAAAATAGTTTGCTCTAAGCTGGCAAAGCCACAATATACATTTACTGTCCTACCTTAGGAATGTATCAACTCTCCAGCCCAATAATCCATAATTTAGTTTGCAGGAATCTTGATTGCTTTTTCTTTTCTCTTCTACATGCTATTACACTGGTCCATCATGTTGATGACGTTGTGATGATTGGACCTAGTGAGAAAAAAGTAGCAACTACTCTAGCATATTGTCAGAGGGTGAGAAACAAATTCAATAGTAATCTAGGGGTCTTCAACATTTGTGAAATTTTTAGGGATTGAGTGGTGTGGGGCATGCCACGATACCCATTTCAAAGTTGCATCTGGTTCCTCCAACAACCAAAAAAGGGATATAAGGTGTAGTGGGCCTTTTTGGATTTTGGAGGCAACATGTTCTTCATTTAGGTGCCAAGTTACCAAAAATTACAAGTGTTGATTGAGGTACAGAATGAGAGAAGGTTCTGCAACAGGTCTAGACTGCTATGCCAGCTGCTCTGCCACTTGGGCCATGTGATCTAGTAGAGTCAGTGGTGCTTGAAGTTTCAGTATTAGATAAAGATTTGGTTTGGAGCCTTTCACAACCCCTATAGATAAATAACAGCTCAGAACCTTCAGATTTTGGAGCAAAACCCTGTAGATAGCTACTTTCTTTTTGAGAAACATCTTTTGGTTTGCTATTAATTCGGCCTTAATAAAGACTAATCACTAAACATAACCTACTGAATTTCCAGGCAACTTGAAATGCCTGTCATCAACTGGGTGTTTTCTGGTTCTCTAAGCCATAAAGTTGGGAATGCACGATAGCACTCCATCATCAAATGCAAGTAGTGAATATGGAGTTGGGTTTGAACAGGCTCTGAAGGCACATATAAGTTTCATGATGAAGTGGTCTCCATGCCTGTTACTTTACTCTATACCTCCAAGCCTTCACCTATCACCTCATGGGAAGTTCTCTATGTTCAGTTGAAAAAGAAACAGAAAATCTGTACTTGGTTTACAGATGTGTCTATACAATAGGCAGGCATCAGCTGGCTGCAGCACTATAGCCCCTCTCTGGGACACCCCTGAAGAATATTATTAATCCTCCCAGTGGGCAGAACTTTGATCAGTGTATCTGCTTGTTAATTTTTCTTGGAAGGAGAAATGGCCAAATGTGTAATTGTGTACCAGTTCAGGTTGTGACCAATGATTTAGCTAGAAGTTGAGGGACTTGGAAGGAATGTGATTGAAGAATTAATGATAAGAAGACCTGGGGAAGAGATATGTGGATAGGACTCTTTGAATGAGTGAAAAATGTAAAAATATTTATATTCTGTGTGACTGCTCACAAAACAGTGACCTTAGCAGAGGAGGATTTTAATGATGAAGGGGATAGGATGACCCATTTTATGGATAGTATTTAGGCTCTTTTTCTAACCATCCCTGTCAGTGCCCAAAGTGCTTATGAACAAAGTGGACATAGTGATAGTGTCAACCCCAAGGATGAATGTGCTAGTTAAGGAAGACTCTTGATGGCTAATTGGATTTAAATTAATAAACAAGGTCTAATAGTCATTGCTAAACAGAAGACTCTGATTCTCTCTTCAGGGAAAAGCTGCACTTAGCTGCAAGCCTTCTGCACTGTGCTCTTGCCATCTAAGCTGACCCTTACATAAAAGTTCCAGGAATCATATTTCAACCAATAAGACTGAGACCATCCTCATCCAATTCGAGCTGCACAGCCATATCTTCATTGGCATCTTCCCTGACCAATCAAAGTGGCTCCATTTTGACCAATCAGAACAGTGTTTTTTGGACTAATCAATCTGAGGATTTGGAGTCCATATTTGCATTAAGACAAAACAGTCAGGGACCAGGGGAAGGGACTTCTCTCCATATAAATAATTTCCCCTCTGCCTCAGGGAGTGCACTTTCAGTTTTCACAAGTTGGAGATCTAACACTAAACCTGTCTGAGTGGATGGGACTAAACAAGAGTGGACCTTTCTCTCCAGAGAGGGGCCAAGCTGCACACAAGAGCAAAGGGGAGCACAACTATCTTGCCAATGTGAAGCAGTAGCATTTCACCTCACAGCCATGCTATTGCACAGCTATGCTATATCTTAACTGAACTGTAACACTATTGAACTCCAAAGCTTTGCTGTTCTACAGCTGAGCTGTATCACAATGTAGCTGCTGCATCACTATGCTATATCACAATTGAGCTGTTTGTACTGAATAAGGTGTCCCTTTTGCACTCTCAACTGGGGACTTCTATCTTTGTTATTGGTGGTGATAACCTTCACTTGACACAAGGATGAAGGTTATGAGGGGAAACCAAAAAAATACAAAATTTCTTTCTTTGATGTGAAAGGGATTATGCATTGGAATTTGTTCCTCTAGGTCCTATAGTCAACCAAAGATTTTATCTGGAAATTTTGAGAAGGTTGTGTCATGATTTGCTGAAGAAACATCCCAAGTTGTGGCAAACAGATGGCTGCTTCTTTCACCATGACAATGCACCTGCCCACACGGTGCTGAGTGTTCAGCAGTTTTTGACTAAAAATAGCATGACCTCCATGCCCCACCCTCCATATTCACGTGATCTGATCCTGAGTAACTTTTTTTGGGGGTTTGTTTTCCCAGATGAAAAAAGTCCTCAAATGGAAACATTTTGCTGATGTGGAAGAGATGAAAGAAAAGCAGAAGCACTAAAAGGCATCAAAGTTGATGAGTTCAAAAACTGTTTCGAGCAGTGGAAAAAGCATCTAAATAGGTGTATTGTACCAAAAGGAGAGTACTTTGAAGGTGATTGAAGTTTGAACATGTAAGAATAAATACACAATTTATTATAAGTAAATTCTGGTTTTTTTGGGGGGTCCTCCTTTGTATGTATGGCTCAGCAACATGGACTTCCACTCACCAGGATCAGCCTAGCTGCAGCCACTTCTGTATGTCCAATCTGCCAGCAGCAGAGACCAACACTGTTTCTGATATTGTGACATTCCCTGGAGTAATCTGTCAGTCAGCTACTTGGAAGTGGGTTGATTACATTGGCTCACTTGTGTCATGAAAGGGGCAGCATTTTGTTCTTACTGGAATAGGCACATACTCTGGATACAGATTTGCCTTCCTTGCATGGAACACTTCTTCCAAAACTACTGATTGTGTCCTCACAAAATTCCTTATCCACTTTCATGATATTCCACATGATTATGATCAAGGAACTTTACAGCAGATGACATATATTAATGGGCTCATGCTAATGGAATTCACTGGTCTTAAAATGATCCGGCCATCCTCAAGCATCTGGCTTGATAGAATGGTCAAAAGGCCTTTTGAAGTTTCAGTTGCAGTGACAGGAGGCAACACCTCATAGGGCTGCAAGAAGATTCTCCAGGAATTTGTATTAATACATACTCAAAAGCAGGGTTCAATATATAGAGTAGTTTTTCTCACAGTAGGGATTCATGGATCCAGGAATTAAGGGGTACAAATGGAAGTGGCACCACTCATTATTACCCCTAATGATATGGTAGTAAAACTTCTCCTTTCTGTTCACATAATATTATATCTCGATGGTCGAGAAAACTTATTTTCAAAAGGTGTAGTGCTTGCACTGGGAGACAAAAATATTTTCATTGTACTGGAAGTTATAACTGCCACCTATTACTTTGGGCTATTCTTGCCTTGGAATCAATAAGCAAAGGGGACATTTACTATACTAGTTGGATGATTGGTCTTGACTACAAAGGAAGAAATTGGATTACTACTCTACTATGGAAGTTAAGCAATAGTATGTCTGAAATCTAGTAGATCCCTTAGGCTACCTCTTAGTATTGCCATGCCCTATGATTAAAGTCAGTAGAAAATGCCAACCCAATTCAAATAGAACTAATAATGGTTCAGACCCTTCAGGAATGAAGGACCGTTACCAGGTACAGAACCATAATCACCTGTGTTGTCCAATGATTGTGAAGGGAATACAAAAATGGATTATTGAAAAAGAGTAAAGATTACCTTCTATAATATGGCTCTCATCCAATCAGTCAAAGACCTTAACAGAAAATACTGAAGTCCCCTGAAGAAGAAGAAATTCTAACTCTGAAGTTTCTTCAGATTCAAGAAGGCAATGTCAGCTCTTCCTTGAGCATACAGCCTACCAAACTGCCCTGCAGATTTTGGACTTTCCAGCTCCCACAATTACATGAGCCAATTTCTTAAAATAAACCTCTCTACCTATATATACATCTTATTTGTTCTGTTTGTTTGGCGAATCCTGACTGATACAACTAGTAATGTCTACCAGAGTACACTTTAGCAGTGTTTGGATTTGTTTTTTAACTTTGCAGATTTGCATTTTGTGTTGTACATTTATTTCAACTATAATGCACTTAAAAGGAAAGACAGTTTACATGGCAAAATATAATAATTTTACAGACGAAGGAATTTAGACTTTTGATGGCTAAGTGAATTTTTAAAGATGATGCAAATATTAAATGTCAGGTCCAGGATTTACACTCATATTCTAGGGCTACAAATTTCACAGTGCCTTTCCAAGGAGCAGTATTCACTTACACATATTAGATTTGACTTGATTAAAGTTATTGCTTATCCATAAAGTGAGCATAATTTTATGTAAATCAAAAGATTGTTTGAAAATTGACTGAGATATGTATTTCAAGCATTTCAGGCAGTGCCTAATTGTACCAGGTAGTTAATAATTAATATTCTTATTTCTTATTAAAGTGAAACTACTACTCTTTTGTATTATATCCATGATTTTTATAAATAAATCATCATTATTTTACTAAATGTTAAAATGATTTTATAATAAAAATTAGTTTGGAAACTTTTTGCTTGTTTAAAAGAAATTTTTAAATAATTAGTTAGGCTTAGTTGATAAATATTTTAAGGTAAAAGCTAGAAGGATCATTGTAAATTTTAGTTAGGTAATCTTCCCTGATATGGCAAGATATTGTCTGGGCACCCTGGGTTTATAATGATTCAGGTGGAGAGAATCAGCAAAGAGCAATGCCAAGTGTGGATTCATGGTTCTAAATAAAGGTCTAAGAATGCCTTTAGATTTTCCTTAACATAAAAAACCTCCAGATTAATATTTGTAAAACACAAAGGATTTAATCTGTAACCTCTCCAAAAGCTATTTTCGGTAAATGTTTGATTGGTATTTGTCAGACATCCTTTATTGTGTCACAATTTTGTTATGGTTTTTAATCTCAATACTAAGGGAAAAATTTAAACTATGCACTGGTATACTATTCCCAAAGGAGATAAGGAGAGGATTAAATACAATCAGTTTTCTGGAGTAGGTTACAGCCATAAATATGGCATTGAGCATATGTTGAAAAGTCTATAATGTTTCATTTAATGAAGATGAGCTAAAGATTTTTTTATTACTCCAAAATTTTTTTGTATTCAAGAGCAAAAATCATTTGGAGGATGCTAAAACTTGTAGATTCAGATTCAGTAGCCACTACTATTATGGAAATTTTGACTGCTGAAATCCAATTACATCATGTGTTTGTAATTATAATATCTTTACTAAAATGAGAGTCTCAACAAAGAAATGCTAAAAACAATTTTATAATTTTTGATAGGCCTTTTTATTTAAAATGTATGCTGGTTGGTAATTCAATCACTGGTTTTTAGAACAAAAAGTAATTCCACTTTTATATCTGAATTCTAACATTATCTGATCATTTTTACTGGAAGTAAAAATCTATCAGCAGCATTTGATGGAATTGGTCTCTATGCTGAATTGCCTTTTAACATTTTATTTCCAGGACACTGCCATTGATTGGCTTTCTTCTTGACTTACTGGATGTTCCTTTTCAGTTGCCTCTGTCCAGTCCTTCTTTCTTACCTAACTTATTAATATTGGCATGAGCTATGGCTTAGGTTTTGGATTTTTCTTTTTTAAAAACCACAGATCCATGGTGATCTCATTCAATCCCCTAACTTTAAGAATTCTGTACATGCTGATGACTACCAAATTTTTAAAAATCTCTTGGCCAGATTGTGCTTCTAATCTATAACCTCATATCCAATTGCCTACTTTACATTCTCACTTGGCAGTCTAATACATAATTAGGAATATGACATATGCAAAACTTTTAAAATTTCAAATGTTTAATCCCAAATCTGGTCCCTTACATTCTCCTGTCCCCTGTTTATCCACTTCAATGCATTATTCCTGTTGTCAAAACTGAAACCTTTGTCAAGCAATACTTATATCCTTTCTTTCTCTCATATGTTATATCAAATTTGTTAGGAAATTATTGTGGCTCTATCTTTAGATCATATTCTCCATTTTTACCTCTTTTGTCTAAACCACCATCATCTCTTGCCTGAATACTGAGTTACTCTTCCAAAATACAAGTCAGATTATGTCATATCTCCATTTCACTCAAATTAGAAAATGAAATCCAGAAGATGACCAGTATGGTTTTTTTAATGTTTTGCTACCTTCCTGTCCTCTCTGACTTCTACACATTTCCACACATGCTCAATCAGCTTCAGCATACCGGCTTCCTTGATATTGTGTGAACATGCCAGACATGTTTTTGTTTTAAGGTTTTTGCTCTGTATGTTCTGGAATGTTCTTCTACCAGATTACAGTTTAGCTAAACTCACCACCTTGTCTAAATACCACCATTTCAATGAAGGTTACCCTGATCACTACAATTAATACTAAATCCTGACACCCCCCACCCACTATAACTCCTTTACTACTTGCCACCCAGAACTGAAACTTCTGACTCCCTTTACCAAGCTCAATTATTTTAATTGATTATTTTAAAATTTCCATTGAATTCCTCACTTTTGATGCCTTTCTTCAACTAGAATATAAGTTCCTTAGGAATCTTTTGTTGGTCACTGATGTATCTAACCACTTCAAACAGTGTTTGGCATGTAGTAGACATTTGAAATAGTTTTTGTATGAATGAATAAATAAATTAATATGAGAAAAACTATATATTCTGGCCAAAAATCTCAACTGCAGGCAAGAAAACTAAGTAGACACATGAGTTTGAAAGAAAACTAAGTAGTAGTAGTTTGAAAAAAAAAATTCTCTTTGCAATCTACCAAGTTCAGTTTACTCTATTATTTTTTATAAATTTAACATTTTTATGCAAAAATTATTTAACATTTTCAGATTATCTATTATATCTATTAAAGGGAAGAGAAAACAATGATTGCCCTAGAGAAATATTAGGACAATGTAGAACAAATATATGCATTGTTGTTATCTGAAGAATGACCAAAGCTCTAAAGCTGAGAGGACTTCAAAGATAACTTCAATCACCTGAGTTTTAAAACTAGGTCTGATGTCTGGCATGACCTGGCAAGTTTTAAAACAGTAAAATACTATCTGAGTTATGACAAAACTTTATAAAGGTTTATGTGTTTCTTGAAGCTTATGATTTGTACATATCCTTTATCTTTATCTTTATTTGTATTATAAGTCCCAATTGTTTTTTTTTTAATTCATTTTTATTGTTAGACTTATTGGGGTGACATCCCAATTGTTTTTGTTTGCATTTTTAAAGGATTATGTGCTATATACTTTTCTGATAGAGACTGTTTAGATGCCTTCAATCCATGACATTTATCCAGATTTTGAAAATTTTACAACAGAAAGGGAATCCTTAGAAAAAAATCAATTCATTTCATGTACTGTTAGTATCAGTAAGCACGAGGAAAACATAGTTTTAAAACAATGTTAAAAATAGCTATCTGACTGAGTTTTACTCTTAATATTAATATGTTTACTTGATTGAAGTGAAACTAGGAATGAATTTATAAAATATGAAGCAGTTGAATGGACAATAGAGGTGGAAAAACCCAAAACAGGAGAACACTGATAACAATATATATATTCTTTTAAAAAATATATTTCAGTATTTTATATTTTATTGTTAAACTTATTAGGGTGACATCGATTAGTAAAAATTACATAGGTTCCAAGTGTACAGTTCATTTTTTAAAATTCATTTTTATTGTTAGAGTTATTGGGGTGACATCTGTTAGCAAGGATTATGTAGGTTTCAGGCATACAATTCTACAGTGAATTGTCAACTTGTTGTATAAGCTGACCACCTAATGTGAGTTCTCTTTCCATCACTATATATTTAGCTTCACCCCCCTCCTCTCCCACCTTCTCCCTTTTCTCCCCTCCCTGACCCACTTGTCCCCAAATACACATTAAACTATAGTGTCCATGGGTTATTTGTTTGTTTGTTAATTTCTTTTTTCTTTGTTGCTATCAGTTTTATATTCTGCATATGAGTGAAGTCATATAGTTCTTTGTGTTTTCTGTCTGGCTTATTTCACTAAGGATGATAATCTCCAGGTCCATCCATTTTGTTGCAAATGGCAATATTTCATCTTTTCTTATAGCTGAGTAAAATTCCATTGTGTATATGTACCACAGCTTCTTTATCCAGTCATCTGTCACAGGGCACTTTGGTTGTTTCCATATTTTGGCCACAATGCTGCAATGAACAATGGGGTACATAAGTCTTTGAGGACAAAGGTTTTTAAGTTTTTTGTGTAGATCCCCAGAAGGGGGATTCCTGGGTCAAATGGTAGGTCCGTTCCCAATTTTCTGAGGAACCTCCACACTGCCTTCCATAGTGGTTGTACCAATTTGCACTCCCACCAGTAGTGTACCAGAGTTCCTTTCTCTCCACATCCTCTCCAGCACTTGTTATTCTGTCTTGTTGATAATAGCCATTCTAACAGGTGTGAGGTGATGTCTCATTGTGGTTTTGATTTGCATTTCCCTGATAGCAAATGAAGATGAGCATTTTTTCATATGTCTGCTGGCCATTTGTATTTCTTCATGGGAGAAGTGTCTGTTTAGTTCTTCTGTCCACTTTTTACTTGGGTTGTTTGTTTTTTTGTTGTTAAGTCTTATTAGTTCTTTATATATTTTAGATATTAGACCCTTATCTGATGCGTTATTTGCAAATATTTTCTGCCATTCAGTTGGCTATCTTTTTGCTTTATTGATGGTTTCCTTTGCTGTGCAGAAGCTTTTTAGATTGATATAGTCCCATTCATTTATTTTTGCTTTTATTTCCCTTGCCTTTGAGGTAAGGTACATAAAGTCCTCCTTGAATCTTAAGTCTATAGTTTAGACCAATGTTTTCTTCTGTACAGTTTATTGTCGCAGGTCTGATATGAAGGTCTTTAATCCATTTTGAGATAATTTTTGTATATGGAGAGAGTTCACAGCTCAGGTTCATTCTTTGCATATGTTTTTCCAGTTTTCCCAGCACCACCTACTAAAGAGGCTGTCTTTTCCCCACTGTATGTTTTTTGTTCGTTTATCGAAAATTATTTGTCCATATATTTGTGGATTTATTTCTGGGTTTTCAGTTCTGTTCCATCGGTCTGTATTTCTGTTTTTCTGCCAATACCAAGCTGTTTTGACTATTGATGCTTTGTAATATAAATTAAAGTCAGGGAGTGTAATGCCACCAGCCTTATTCATTTTATGTAGTATTGCTTTGGCAATTTGAGGTCTTTTATGGTTCCATATAAATCTGATAATTGTTTTATCTATTTCACGAAAGTATGATTGTGGGATTTTAATGGGTATTGCATTAAATTTGTAGGTTACTTTGGGCAGAATGGCCATTTTAACAATGTTAAGACTTCCTATCCATGAACAGGGGATGTTTTTCTACCTCTTAAAGTCTGTTCCAATTTCTTTCAAAAATGTCTTATAGTTTTCTGTGTATAAGTCTGTCACTTTCTTTGTTAATTCAATTCCCAGGTATTTCATTCTTTTCGTTGTGATAGCAAAAGGAATTGCCTCTCTCATTTATTTTTCTGAGGATTTGTTTGTATATAGGAATGCTGTTGACTTTGTATCCTGCAACTTTACTATATTCATTTATTGCTTCTAATAGTTTCCTGGTGGAATCTTTGGAATTTTTTATATAAAGGATCATGTCATCTGGAAATAGTGACAATTTGACCTCTTCTTTCTCATTTTGGATACATTTTATTCCTTTCTCTTGCCTGATTGCTCTGGCTAGAACTTTCACTACTATATTGAATAACAGTGGTGACAGGGATCATCCCTGTCTTGTCCCTGATTTTAGAAGAATAGGCTTCAAGTTTTCTCCATTCAGTATGATGTTAGCCAAGTGTTTGTCATATATGGCCTTTATTATGTTGAGATACTTTCCTTCTATACCTATTTTATTTAGTGTTTTAATCATAAATGGATGTTGTATCTTGTCCAAAGCTTTTTCTGCATCAATTGATGTGACCATATGGCCTTTATCTTCTATTTTGTTTATGTGGTGTATCACTTTGATTGATTTTCATATGTTGAACCATCCTCGTGCTCCCGGGATGAATCCCACTTGATCATAATGTATGATCTTTTTGATGCATTGTTGTATTCTATTTACTAATATTTTGTTTAGGATTTTTGCATCTGTGATTATCAGAGATGTTGGTCTATAGTTTTGTTTTTTTGTGTTGTCTTTGCCAGGCTTTGGTATTAGGGTAATGTTGGCCTTGTAGAATGAGTTAGGGAGTATAGCTTCCTCTTCAATTTTTTGGAAGAGTCTGAGGAGGATAGGTGTTAATTCTTCTTTGAATGCTTGGTAGAAATCTTTGGTGAAACCATCTGGTCTAGGGCTTTTACCTTTAGGGAGATTATGGGTAATCATTTCAATCTCTTTGCTATTGTTTGATTTATTTAGATTATCCAGTTCTTCTTGGTTCAGTCTGGGTAGGCTATAAGTTTCTAGAAACTTGTCCTCCTTTATAATATTTTCTTATAATCCTTTGTATTTCTGTGGTGTCAGTGGTAATTTCTACCCTTTCATTTCTAATTTTGGATAATTGTATCCTTTCCTTTCAGCCTTTGATTAGTCTAGCCAGGGGTTTGTCAATTTTGTTGACTTTCTCAAAGAACCAGCTCTTCGTAATATTAATTTTTCTATTGTCCTTCTCTTCTCTAATTGGTTTATCTTTGCTTTAATTTTTATTATTTCTTTCCTTCTGCTGCCTTTGGATTTTGTCTGCCCTTCTTTTTATAGTTAATTGAGATGGGATGCTAAGGTGTTTACTTGTGATTTTTCTTGTTTCTTAAGATAGACCTGTAGTGATATAAATTTCTCTCTTATTACTTTTTTTTGCTGTGTCTCAATAATTCTATGTTGTAATTTCATTTTCATTAGTTTCTATATATTTTTTAATTTCATCTTTTATTTGTTCATTTCTCCAGTCACTTTTTAATAAGATGTTGTTTAGTCTCCATGTATATGTGTTGGTGTTGTTTTTCTGCTTTCCTTTTACAGTTGATCTCCAATTTCAAAGCTTGGTGGTCTGAGAATACACTTGGTATGATTTTGATCTTCTTGAATTTGCTGAGGCTATTTTTGTGTCCCAGCATGTGCTCTATCCTTGTGCACGAGAGAAGAAGGTATAGACTCTTTTTCCTGTAAATGTCAATTATGTCCAATTGCTGTAATGTGTCATTTAGAGCTGATATTTCCTTATTTATTTTCTGTTTGGATAATATGTCCATGGCTGTTGGGGGGGTGTTTAAGTATCCCACAATGATTGTGGTTTTCCAGTTTCTCCTTTCAAACCTGTTAATAGTTTCTTTGTATGTTTTGTTGCATCCTGGTTGGGAGCATATATATTAATTAGTGTCAACTTTTCTTGTTTTCGTATTATGTCTTTTTTCATTATGTAATGTCCATCTTTGTCTTTTACTATCTTTTTTAACCTGAAGTTTATTTCATCAGATATCAGTATGGCAATTCCTGCTTTTCTCTGGTTACCATTTGCTTGGAGTATTGTTTCCCATCCTTTCACTCTGAGTCTGTGTTTGTCCTTATGGCTGAAGTGAGTCTCTTGGAGACAGTATATGGATGGGTTATGTTTTTCAACCCAGTCTGCTACTCTGTATCCTTTTATTGGTGAGTTCAGTCCATTAACATTTAGAGTAATGATCGATATGTGAGGATTTCCTGTGGCCATTACTTATTTCTTTTATTATTATTATTATTTTTGTCTCTAACTTGTTGCCCCAATTTTGTTCCATTTTTCCTGATGTTTTGTTTCAGGTCAAAGAGACTCCTTCAGAATTTCTTGAAGTGCCATCCTTATGCTGGCAAATTCCCTCAGCTTATGTGTGTCTGAGAAAGTCTTTATTCCACCTTCATATCTGAAAGATAATTTTGCTGGATAATGTATTATTGGCTGTAAGTTTCTCTCTTTTAAAGTTTTGAATATTGGATTCCACTTCCTCCTGGCTTGCAGAGTTTCTGCTGAGAAATCTGATGCCAGCTTGATAGGTTTTCCTTTAAAAATTATAGTTCTTTTTTCCCTGGCTGCCTTGAGAGGTGTCTCATTGTCTTTAGCTTTGGACGTCTTTAGTACCATGTGTCTTGGAGAAGATCTGTTAGGGTCCAGGTATCTAGGGGACCTGTTTTCTTCTTGAACTTGGGTTTCCAGATCTTTCCATAGGTTTGGAAAATTCTCATCTACTATTTGTTTGAGTATGCTCTCTGTAGACTGCTCTGCCCCTTCTTCTATTCCTATTACCCTGATGTTGTTTTGTCTCCTGGAGTCAGATAGTTCTTGCAGAGTTCTTCCAATTCTTTTGGTTCTATATTCCCTTTCTTCCTCTTTCTGAATTGTTTCCATGTTCTGATCTTCAGTGTCACTAATTCTTTCCTCCATCTGGTTGGCCCTGTTTCCTATGGCAGTTATTTTGTTTCTCACTTCTTTTATTGTATTATTATCTCTCGCGTTTCCATCTCAATCTTCCTTATGTTTTGAATTTCTTTGTTAAATTGTTCCTTTTGTTCATGGAGTTCCTTTTTTATGTCGTTCATCTCAGCTATGGTGTTCTGCCAGTATGTTCTCATTTCTCTCACACCCTTTAGAATGGCTACTTTAAATTCTTGGTCTCTTAGTTCGGAAATTTCTAGGTTTAAGAAGTTGTCTTCTGAATAATTTTTATGTTCTTTCTGAGTAGTTTTAGTTTTTAAGGAATTCATGCTGTCTGCTGGGTTCTTCCTCTTTAACATGCAGGTGTTATGTTCAGCAGAGCCCAGGAGCCCAGATTAGCACTTTTGTGGTTTCTTGCTGTAGGGCAGACACTAGGTGGCACTTGGGTCAAATTTTGGGAGAGAGGGGTTGTTTATTTCTTATTTCTGGTCTCCTGCTACGTTTGGAGGTGGTGCACATCTATTAGGGTCCCTCTGCTTCCTGCAGTTAGTTAGTTGCTTGGGGAGGCTGTAGGAAAGGGAAGAGGCCAACCAAAGGCGTTCCAGGGCAGCTCCACCTTCCGTCCCATGCTAGGGAAGCTGGGTGATGCAGGCCAAGGCTGTTCTTGCTGGCTAGGGTGCATGCTATCAAATCCGCCTCTCTTCCCCGACCGGCTTCAGCATCCAGCAGTTGGGGCAGAGTCTGCAGGCTCACACTGCTTTTAGGACCTAAGGGCGTGAGAGCAAGTACACGCACTGGAAGTTCAAAGCTGTAGGCCTAACCTGAGACTTCCGGCTCACCTTTGCAATGGGCCTGGAACAGGAACCGCAACCCCGTGTAGGAGCCATGCATGCCCACATGCAAGGGCGCCAGGATCCGAGGCATTGTCTCTGGGGTTCAGAGTCTTCACTCAGCCCTCCTGCCACTCAAAAGTTCCAGAGGCTGGCTCCCAAGCTCCATCCCCATCTTGCCACTTCAAAGCCCAGATCCCCAGCCCAGCTCCCCGACAGTCTCCCACTGTTCTGCCACTTTGCTGTCTTTTATTCTTGTCACCTCTTGGCCTCCCCACTCCCGTGCACTGTGCTGCTTCCAGATAGTCAGTAGCAATTGGGTCCTGTTGCAATCCATCTCTGCTCCCTTCCCTCTCTCCCGCTTGCTCTCTTCTCTACAACCTTCAGGTGTTTACTTGCAGTGCATGGATTTCTCAGTTGCCATTTTGTCACTCAGGGTCCTCTTTCTTGGCTCTTGGGCAGCTGTTCAATTGTGTTTTCTGGGACAGGCTTTAGGGACCTCCTCTCCAGTCACCATTTTGCCCTCCATCTCCAAGTGTACAGTTCTACATTACAGCTTCCATGTGTTATATTATGTGTTCATCACCCAGAGTTTTTGTTTGCATTATTCCCTTGAGAATTGGCTATCATGTGTAAGTCAGGAATAAAGTTTTGAAAGACATCATTTGGATTAACCTAAAGCAAATTGTTTAATTTAATTTCTGTACTGATTAAACATTTCTGGTTCATGTTAAAATATTATTGATAAAATATATATGGATTTAATTAATTCTTGTTACTTAACACACTAAAAGGCAATAATAAGTTGTTTTTGAGCCATTCTGTAGCAGTCTTGAGCATTCAGCATGACCAACTGTTAATTTTTGAAATGTTGCATTTGGAATGGGACCCTTACTCCAAAGTGAGACACAGAGCAAAGGAAGCAGTCAGCATCCTGTGTGCCATTTTCCTGAGTTGGATTATTTTCCACTCACTGGATTATGGATATAAATCAAATTGGTGTAATATTGTTTCCTTAGGAAAAATATTGAGATCCTTGGAAAAATGCCATTTAAAAAAGTGATATGATTAGTCTCTAGATGAAATTGTTCTTTCTTACAGAAAAACAAAATTAGAGTGAATTTTTGTTTTAAATGGAGTTTTAATGTCTTTGTTATTTTAATTATGCATCAATTTAATTAACCATAAAAGGTGAGTGTGTATGAAGTCCACTTGAAATCATCATTCAAACTTTCCAGTCTTTAATAAAATATCTAAAGTATACCAAAGTAGAAAATAATCATTACTGGCTTTGAAAATAATATGGATTTATATGTAATGTATTGAATATATAGAAAAAAGCTAAATTTTACCTTATAAAACTTTGTATTATTTTTATTTCCTTATACAAAATAATTTTATAGTAACAAAAATAATAAAGTTATTTTATGTTAAAAATACAAAGTATTACAAGTACTTCCAGTGTGAAAAAACTAAGACTGCAGTGTGCTGTCTAAAGTGATTTATGATCTTCCAATGCTTATAATAATGTCAAATTTCAGTTTTGAATCATGCTATTATAATGTGTCAAACAATTTCAAAAGTACTCCAACAGTTGACTACACCTGTTTTCACTTTGCAAATTCTTTCAAGTTCATGGCACTTTGATCGAAAAGGAAATATTTAACTTGTATCTTTCTTTTTTAATCCAAAAATTGAAAAAAATTTTCTTACAGCAGTTTTTAGTATGATATATTAATGTTAGTGGGATAATAAATTAAGATTTGTAATTCTCTTTTACTTGATCACTTGTAAAGGTATTTTTTATGGAGTTTCATTTGGGTTATTTACAAGGAAGTAAGTAAATCAAAATAGGATAAAATTCTATTAAATTATATTACCACATACTAATAAATAAAATTGTTTAATGCTTAATCAAAATATTTTGGGTATGTATCCCTAAATTTGACATATATCTACACACACACACACACACACACACACA
>PVJL010002543.1:0-35844 GCA_004026885.1 Lyroderma lyra | reverse complement strand
AATAAAGCCACCTTATGGTTATCTCTTTCATTCTTGCTACACATATTTGATTAATTATAGATTACTATAGTAAAGATTCAGGGGAACACAAATAAACTGTGAAAATAAGAATGATGACATAAATTTTTATAACTTGAAGCTTTCTACAAATTAAAAATTCATATAGTGCTACAGGTAGATTTGACAATTTTTACTTAGTAGAATACCAGTTTTTTTTCCTTACAAATTAGGTTTTAGGGATTTTGATTCTCTTAGTTTTCAGACACTCTCTAGTTTTGTGAGGTACTTTGAGAAATTTTTTTTAATACATTGTGAAATTTCAATAAAGTGCTTAATATTGTCTTAATCCAGACAAGTTATGAAATAAATATGAAAGAATTAGATGCAGCCAAGAAACTACCATCAACAGAGAAGTATTATTGTAAAGGTAAGAGTTGAATAAGAAATTTCAAACTATATTAATAATTAATAAAATAGTCTAGAAGGATTTGTAAGGATATAATGTTGTGTGCTATTTGGGTGACTCCTTGAAGAAAAATTAAGACATTTATATCTTCTATAGCCTAATTTTTTAAAAAATCAAGTTTGAGAGCAAGAAACATATTTTTTTTACTGAAAAAAATGTATTATTTTAAGGAAAACATCAGTATTCCTATAACGGATCATTCAGATACTCACCAATAATGCCTTTTGTACTAGGCTTGATTGAGCTGTGTTTATTAGTACAGAGAAATTAAGCTCTGAATGAAACCTGCAGCTCAAGAATGGTTGTGTATACTTTATAGAGCCACACACTGAACAAAATGGGGGGAGTCGGAGGCTGACATTATTTTCTTATTTATAGAAAATGAGACAACATTTAAAACTCTGGAGTATTTTTCAAAGAGAGATAGACCTGCAAATCCATAAGGTGGGGCTGGTAAGAAATCAACAATCGTTAGTAAAAAGAAAAAAAGAAATATAATGTTTCCAATATTGACAACCTTTTATCTACCCAGTAGATACTAGCAAAAAAATGTATTATATTTATATTATGGTGTTGGTGTGAGGGTTGAAGATAATTTCGGGGACACGTTTAATATACTGCATGGAATATAATAGGCTTTTGAAAAATGGCATCCCTTCCCCACAAGAGATAGAATATATCAGGAATCTCAAGGTGTTTATTCAAGTTCAGTCATATTCACTTCATCTTCATTTTCCTGGGCAGCATCAGCATCATACTCAAACACTTTTTCTGTTTGAATTTTTTACCACACTGCAGTACCTTCATAAACATGTTGATGATCTAGAATAATGTTCATTTAAAACATTAAGCACTAGTACTGTCTTTGGTTTTCCTCCTAATTATCTTCTTGATGTTCACAAATGACATATGTTATTAAGCATTCCATCCTAATCAACCTCTTGGTGATTTAGAAAATATCCAGATATACATTTATTGTAATATTCAACCCTGGAATGTGTTGATTATTAAAAGTTGAAAAATAAAGATAAACTCGGTATCAAAATCATATTCAAGATAAGGAGGATAAACACTTAAAAATACTTACCGTAGAATGGTAACCACCATGATAAAGAAATGAGCTCTGGGATAAAAAGAAGAGATCAATTTTTCTCTCCCAGGATTGGCTCATTACTTTTATACATCTTTTGTTCAGGAGTACTTAAGAAAAGGATTTATTAGAAAAGTTACTTTAGATATATTTTGTCTTTCAAATCCTGTTTTATTTTAAATTAACCAAAAACACTATACAAGTTTATTTACCCCCTGCTGTCTATTTTTATCATGGTTTCCATGATTATTGTCGTGTCATGATGTCATGTCTTATTGAATGAGCAATTAAATAGACAGGCTTAAAATATCACAACATTTCAGTTCTTTCTTTAGTTATAATGAACATAAATAGTGTAAGTAAAGAGCAGAAAAATGAAATAAAAACTGTTTTCAAGAAATGAGTAGCATAGGAGGAGATCCAAGATGGTGGAGTAGGTAAACACTGCACCTGCTGTGTTCTGTGAACACATTAAAACTACAACTAAATTATTGAACAACTAATATGGAGAACCATCTGAAGTCTAGCTGAATAGAAGCTTTATAACTAAGGATACAATAAAGAGGAGGCCACCACAAGACTGGCAGGAGGGGCACAGATGTAAAAGGAGCCAAACCTCTGGTGGCAGTACAGCCAGGAAAGATAGCTCAGCTGCAGAGGTTTCCCCCAGAAGAGTGAGGGACCCCCAACCCTATATCAGTTTTCTTAGCCCAGAGTACTGGGAAGAAGAGCCCCACAACATTTGACTGTGAAAAACATTGGGGACTTTGACCGTCCAGTTGGGATAGAAACCTCCAGGAAACCTAGACATCCTCTTAAAGTGCCTTCACAGACTCAGTCACTCATGGGTACTCACCCTGGGCTCTGGCAGAGGAACCATGGCTCAAGGGATGTTAAAGGCATACAAGGGGCAAACTGAGGTGTGTGGCTTTGGAGCGAGGACTGGAGGATAGTTGCCATTTTTCCTGAGTGCATCCCCCGCGCCCATGCAGACAGCTGGTGGGCACTATCTTTCCTGTGTGGTGCCTGTCCCCATATGGCCTAATCTGAACCTGATCAGTCTGTTACTTACTTCACCCTGCTGACTCACTGGTACCCTACCTGATCCAACTCTGCTAATACCAGAGGCAGTTTCTTGGGTGAGCAGGGCTTGCTGCTCACCCAAGCCCTACCTGCATTGCAATTTTCCTTGGAAAACTACTTAAGTCCACAGGGCCCAGATTGATGGCAACTAGCATTGGTGTGCTCTGAGACTTTTGCTAAATAGCTCCAGGCACAGCACTGACATCAAATAAGAATCTACAGGAGAATCTAGCATAGATGATCTGGGAGACAGTGCCTAGGCCCCACAGGGCACCTACTACATAAGGCTATCCAGAGATACTGGGAGATGTAGCAGATCTACCTAATGCATAGAAACAAATACAGATAGGTATCCAAAATCAGGAAATAAAAATATATATCTCATATAAAAGAACAATAGAAAATCCCAGAAGAACTAAACAAGATGAAAACAAGCAGCCTATCAGATACAGAGCTCAAAATGATTATTTTAAGCATGCTCAAGGAACTTAGTGAAAATTTCAGCAGAGATAGCAAGGATAAAGAACATAGAAACCATAAAAAAATGGACCATTCAGAAATGAAGACTACTATAACTGAAATTCAGAATGCAATAGAAGGAATCACCAGCAGACTAGATGGAGCAGAGGATCGAATCAGCGAATTGGAAGACTAGGTAGCAGTAAACACCCAGTCAGAACAGAAAAAAAAAATCTAAAAGAAAGAGAATAGCTTAAGGGGCCTCTGGGACAACATCAAGTGACAACAACATTCCCATTATAGAGTACCAGAAAGAGAACCGAGAAAGCAAGTAATTGAGAAACTTTTTGAAGAAATAATGACTGAAAACTTCCCTAAACTGGCAAAGGAAACAGACACACAAGCCCAGGAAGCACAGAGAGTCCCAAACAAGATAAATCTAAACAGGCCCACACCAAGATACATTATAATTAAAATGGTAAAGGTTAACAACAAAGAGAATTCTAAAAGCAGCAAGAGAAGAGCAACTAGTTATTTATAAAAGAGTTCCCATAAGACTGTCAGCTGATTTCTCAATAGAAACTTTGCAAGACAGAAGGGAGCAGCAGAAAATATTCCAGGGACCTACAACCAAGATTACTTTACCCAGTAAGGCTATCATTCAAAACCAAAGGGCAAATAAAGAACTTTTCAGAAAAGAAGAAGCTAAATGAGTTTAATCACCACCAAACCAGTAATAAAAGGAATGGGACTGTGTTAAGATGGGGAAGAAAAAAAAGCAAAATTTTGAGCAATAACATGGCAATAGGTACACATCAATGATTACCTTCAATTTAAATGAATTAAAAATTCCAATAAAAAGAATGATGGGTATTGCGCTGAGTGGAGTGTCAAACAAAGGAAGACAGATGCAAGTTGACTTTGCTTATAGGTGAAATTCAAAGAAGCAAAGAAACAAGTGGAATGGGAATGGATTCATAGATAGAGGAAACATTTGGTTTGTTGCCAGATGGAAGGAGGGTTGGGGGAGGGAGGGGTGAAATAAGGGAAAGAGATTGGAAAGTTCACTTGGATGGTTACAAAGTAATAGTTATGGGGACATAGGGTATAACATGGGAATATAGTTAATAATGTTGCAACAACTATGAGTGGAGCCAGAAATGTACTAGATTTGTTGGGGTAATGGAAGGAGAGTGGGGAGGGTGAAAAAGGAAAAGAAATCAAGAAGTACAAATTCATAGTCATAAAATAGTTATGGGGATGTAAAGTAAGCATAGGGCATATAGTTTATAACATTGTAATGACTATATGTTGTGTCAGAGGAGAACCAGATATATTGAAATAAGAGTTTTGTAAGTTACATAAAAAGTTATCTCATCACTATGCTGTACACCTGAAACCAATATAATATTGTCTGTCAAATGTAATTGAAAAATAAAAATAAATGAGGAAAAAAGAGAAATCAGTAGCATGAAATTTGGCGTGCAATATAATAAAGGATGCTACTGTCTGCTCACTTTAAATTTAAATTCTTTTCTCAATTGCACTTTTGTCAGCCTAGTTTGGTAACCAGTATTAACGTGCACATAATACAGATGTATGTTTAAAACTATTAATATGTTATAATTAAATTTATTTACTGATTCAAAATAGTCTTTATATAAAAACATTCCAAGTTTTTTTTTTAACTCTACCTATAATGATAAGTTTTAAAGTAAAATAGAGTACTCATAACTTGGATACCTGTCTTCTTATCCATTACTCAGGATATTAAAACATTATATCTTTTTTTATTCTATACTCTTCATGTCATTGGCAATTCCAGCTCAATATTATAATACCACTCTACATACTAATTGTTTCTTAACATGTTTTTCTTCTCATCTCATTTTTCTTGGTAAGCTATCTCATTAAATAATTTTTTTGACTTGTGTTTTGGAGTTTTGCTTCCTATTTTGTCAATTCTTTCTTTTTCTTGACTTCAAGTCTATGATGCCTTTTGAATGATAGTTCTTTGACCTTGTTGAGCTTCATTAAAGTGTGCTTGAAATTTTTGATTATGTGGTATGACACTAGGCTTAACAGTGACTTTTCATCCTGGCTAACATGCTGAAGCAATCTCCACATACCACTCAAGCACATATGCCATTTTAGAATGTGCATAGTGTTTAAGAGTTTACCAAAACTGTACACATACTTTTCAAAAAAG
Organism: Lyroderma lyra; assembly: GCA_004026885.1. Classification (NCBI taxonomy): domain Eukaryota; kingdom Metazoa; phylum Chordata; class Mammalia; order Chiroptera; family Megadermatidae; genus Lyroderma; species Lyroderma lyra. The sequence goes on along the minus strand of PVJL010002543.1, from coordinate 30,537 downwards.
GCATACCTTGTTATAGTTCCTAATCTAATGATGAGAAGCTAAAAATATTTAATTTTTACCAAATGAGACTATGAATGCAAAAATGATAAACTGCTATACATTCTGGATAGGTACTTCCTTTATATAGGTACCATCTGAAAACACATATATTAATAATAGAAATAAGAATAATGGTAGATTTTATGGTGCAGAGTAAAGCTGATGGGGACATACTTTGGGGGATTACATGAGTTTTGAGAACTTTAAAGTTATGTCACATGGGTTGTCTTTTACTGTACATTTCTCTGTCATTGTATATAGAATCATTTAAGATAATCTTCTTATTTGTAGTAAAATATTCTGTTAATTGGTTGTTTTGCAATTTTACCTTGGGGAAAACATGATTCTTTAAACTTCAGTAATTCTATATTTTTGAAGAATGTAGAATGACAATGATTGGGTGTCATTATCCACATCACATTTATCATTGAGCTAAAACAAACAAAATTAGCATTACTAAGCACCTATGCTGTGCAAAATAATATGCTTATGCCACGTGAGTCTAAATGACTGTGCTAATGAGAAGAGACTTCACAATGTGCCTCAGAGTCACAGACTTTCTACCAAATTCCTCTGGGCTATATTTTTCAAATTAACAAAGGTGTGAGATGGAGAGCACATGGTTTTCCAGGTATGAGAATCAGTATGAAATAGGCATTTTAAAAGCAAAAATGTAGAAATTTCTGGAATATTTTACTGCTTGATTAAAAATATTTTTAATCTTGTACATATGAAAAGAATTATACCTATTCCAGTATTTTACCTTTCCACCTTGGCTCTTTGTAATTTTCAAAATGTGTGAAGTTAATATGGGAATTCATAAGAACCTGGACCCTGTTCTTCCTTAATATGAAACAAAAGATTTGAAATAGGGAACACTTCTGTATGTGGGTGTGCTTACAAATCACTTTGGGTTTTACTTATGATTCAGTCACAAAGTGATTGAAGGGTGATGATGTTTACAAATTATTACTATGACCTTTCCTATGATGTTTCAGGCTTGAGTCTTACGCATCTTCAGGAAGAGAGTCCAACAGTGCTGCCTTGCTGATGAACTATAGGAATAAGAGACGAGAAGGTATAAAAAGAAGTAAGCTGAAGAGCAGATGAGCAGTGTAACAGTGAATGTTGACTCATCTTTCTGTACACAAATCCTTAGGTCCAGTCAGTGGAAGTGTTTTTAACACCTTGTTTGCACCAAAAACATCATATCATTTTTTTTTAAAGAAGTTTCCCTAAATAAGAAACTCTGACTTTAACCAAAAGTTAATTCATGTTCTTAAAACTGAAGGAGTATCTACTGGAAGTTATTTTTGCCATTCCAAAGCTGAAAAGTAAATATATATTAAAACATATTTCTTGGTTTTCTTCACAATGAGGTTACTAAGGTTCTACCTAAGCAAACTCTTTAAATCCTATTTAGATAAATCAGTTATCTCACAATAAAACAACTTAAAAAACATTTAGAAAATTTTCATCTCCAGGTATCACATATATTTACCCATCAGTAGTTGATTTTTAAAAATATATATGTAATTCTTAACTTTAAAAACATTTGTAATGTCAATAAATATTATATTGCAATATCCTATTGGTCATTATTATAATTTAATCCTATATTTCAAGCAACTGATGAGTTATTACTTAAAGTAAAATAATGCTGGTATTTTTATATTGTGGGAACACTTAAAAAATTCTGTATAAAATTTGCCTACACTGCACAAACTATTATAATAATTGAATAGAGTAATCCAGATTTTCTATATATCATGTTGTCTTTAGGATATAACATTAATAGTTCACACACTACATAGCCAGATTTATAGAATTCTGTTTAGACATGTACAAGGATATAACATTAATAGTTCACACACTACATAGCCAGATTTATAGAATTCTGTTTAGACAGGTACATTGATTTTAAATTTAGTCTTCCAATTTGCCCTGGGTGTAAAATACTATTATATATTATTTTTTTTAACTTAAAAATAATGATCCTGTTGAGAAGAATTGGCATTCTCTTCTTCAAAAAGTCGTAAGAACTTAGCTGTTTCTCTCTCTCTCTCTCCTTTTTTTTTTTTTTATCTCTTCTCCTTTGGGAATAGAAAGCTATTACAGTTGTCTCAGCTACTACTTGGCATTCAAATCAGATCCTTGAGCTGCCAAGCATTTCTAAATCCCACTCTCTTCTCTTTTCCCTGTAGTTTACAGTTATAGCACAGCACCCATAAGCTGCCTCTCTCCAGGGAGCATCCTATTGACAGCACCAAGAACAGTTGGGAAGACTGTAGTACACTCACAAGTTGACATGCTTCCAGCCATATAACTCAGTGGACTTCTCAAAGGCCAATTTATATTCCAAATTTGTTCCTCTAGGACAGACATATTTCAGATTCACAACTCAAAAATGTCAAAGCCGTATAAAGTTTGTAGAAATCTGTGTGGCAATAAAATTTTTCCAATGTAAATGATGAAATTCCCATTCCAGTACTTTTAATATTTTGCCAAAGTTCCAAGTCACCAGTGTTAGCTTCATGGTGACAGTGGCTTCCACATATATAAATAGTGATGGCATACTTTTTCTTGATTTAATCAAATTGTGTGTGTGTGTGTGTGTGTGTGTGTGTGTGTGTGTGTGTGTAAACACAAATGTTTGAGGCAGAAAACTATGTTAAAAAATCTGTTATGCTGTGTTGAATATTAAAGTGACAAAAAACTTGAGATCTATATTAATAGACATTTTATAAGAAGGCAAAGTTAAGGTGCCCCTGGAGCTACTATTTAAACGACTTTAGCTTTATGATCTTTTAATGTGACACTGTTCAGCCTGGAAATGAGGTGGATTTTTCCATCTTATGACTCAAATCTGCTCAGCAGGGTGGGTTCCTTGCTACCCTCTGAGCAGCTGTTAGTAGCCGCAGAAAGAGTGTCCTACAATAAAATTGATTGCTTCAGCCTACACTGCTGTACAGCCCTGACAGCTCCACTTTTTGTTGGGTCTCTTAACACTGGCCACTCAGAGGACCAAATTTTATCTCCAATGTCAAGAGAGAACAGCTGTCCCCACAAAAAACATACAGTGGTTCTTTGAGAATTGTGAGGAATTTGGTGTCTCTTATTGCTGAGGTCTTCATGAAGATAACAGGAAAGGTCTGCCAAGGCAGGGGTTTTATTGTGATGAAGATCTTAGTTCTAAATCAAGACATGGCAGCCAGTATCCCTAAATCATTCCTATGTAAACACTGGGGAGAAGGACCAAATGCATTAAGTGAATTTCCAGCAATATTGAGCCTTACAAATTCCCCTGGTCTTCCTGGAAGTCTCACATGTGGATAAGTAACACCTACTTGGTATTTACTTTCAGATTCCTGAGGATCACTTGTCAGCCCTTTGAAGTATCCCCTTCAGTATAATGCAGGAGTTGGTACTGTCATAATTTGGTGACACAAGGGAAGCAGTTCAGCCTTAAGTGTCCAGAGTGATTGGTGTGATGGCAAAATTGTTCATCTTAATTTTAAAATGCCACAATGCTTCATTTTAGCAATTAATAATTCTGGTTGTGTTTTGTTCTAATTCAATGCTGAAGTCATATTCAAATTGATTTTCAAGCAACTTTTCCTGATGAAATACTCTGAATGATTAATTCTTATGAAGCAGTCTGCTGTATCATGCTTAAAAACATGTAGGTGATTTGCCCATATATTTCAATTTTTTAATTTGGATCACAATTTAGAATATTATAAAATTTGGAAGTTGATTAACTATAGTCGCCACATATAACTTTTAAAATAGTCTACCAGTAACTTGGATATTTGGAACAATGTATGCCTTCCCATACCATTTTAGTGAAATGTAGTTTTCAGGGTTTTTTTTTTTAAATCATTTGAATTTAGAGTTAAAACAATTTATCTCAGAAAAAAATTATCAAGAAATACACAGTAATTGGCCAATACAAATATTAGCAATAAAATAATTAGCATGAGAAATATGCATCCATTTTGGGATAGAAACATGGAGTTTATTTTTCCTTCAAGGAGAACTATCTGCCTAAAAATTTATAATAATTTTGCCACTTTGTAAAAATAATAAGAAAAATATGAGGGGTTAGATGGAAGTAATATAGATACTGGATCGAATCATGGTTAATATTACTCTCAGAGCATTCTGTTTGGGAGTTCCTTGCATATAGCAGTGGGATTTCTGAGAAGACAGTTTGACCATTAACATAATTATCTCACTCCCAAGACTATTCACTTTAGGAAGCTATTATTTACCTCACAGTTCTGGCTTAACAGTAAACCCAGCACATTTGCTTGCTCCAGATAATTTTACATTAACTTTGAAATGTCTGTCTTAAATCATGAATATGCTAATATATTCAAACATAGAATTTTAAAATATAGATTATTCTTTATATATTATAAAATTATATTAAAATACTTTATATAAGAAGACCACGAGTACATGCAAATTCCATGCTAAGGTCAGAAAAAAGAATATTTAGATGTACGGGGATAAAAAATATTTGTGAATAAAAATTTAATCATATGATTTCTGAGGAACAGGCATCAGTACTGTAGAATCTCCTCATTAAATATTATAAAATGAAATATGAAAAGTTGACTGATGTAAGTCTACCTAAACAATAACATACTAGGTCTGTTATTCTAATTTGCCAGTTTCAGTGAGAAGGAAATAATAGAGTGGGTTGAAATAAGGATATGGGTAAAGGGAGTTGGCTTTGTTAAAGGGAGGGGTTCTATGTTTCTTTCCATAATTTAACACATGCCAGGCCATGTTTACTTCTGGACATTATAGGATATGACCCCTTTGTCAAGATCTGTAAAAGAAACTATTTCTAGTTATCTACTGCATAATAAATTATTCTAAAACTTTGGGACTGAAAAAAATAAGCATTGGTTCTTTCACAGTTTCTGTGGGTCAAAAATTTGAAGATGGCTAGCTGGAGAGTTCTAGCCAGATTCAAATCAAATTATTGACAAGGGGTACTGTCATCTAAGAATTAGACTAGGGTTGTAGGATCCACTTCCAACATGGCTGTTACACAACTATTGGCAGAAGCCCTCAATTCCTTGATGGGTTTTGGCAAGAGGCCTTGATCCTGGCTGTATATAAAGTTACTTAGGTGTTCTCATGTTATGGCATGTAGCTTCCACCTGAGCACTAATCCAAGAGAGAGTGAGGAAAAAGTTGCAAAGTCTTTAATTATCTAATCTTGAAAGTCACACACTATCACTTCTACTATTATCTAGTTTTTAATGCAAGGTACCCATACTCAATGGGAGAGTAATTAAGCTTTGCCTCTTGAAGGGAGGAGTGTAAAATATTTGTGGATGTATTTTTATAACTACCACTTTCTTTCACTTTGATTTCACTTAAAATTTTCTTAAAAACAATACTCAGTACTATCTTGTTGGATTTTTAACATTTTTGTCTTTAGTCATTGTTCTCAAAACTTATATAACTCATACACTGGTAACTTCAAGTGAGCTGAAAAAGCAAAGTTTCATAATGGCAGGTTCTTATCTAAAGAAACAAAGTTTCTAATTAAAATACTAAAATGTCAAAGAAAGTTGAAACTCAAAAACATAGGTAACATATCTGATTTACTGGATAAATTGCTTGTAAAACCATGGAATATTGATGGTGAGCTCTTAGAAAAATGACAGCCTTTTGTAAAAAAACAATCCTGACAAGGATTGTAAAGCAGCATTTATAAAAAATGCTTTATCAATCAATGGCAAATTGTTTTAAGACAATGAAAAAAATAGAAATTCTCAGCAAAGAAATAGAAATTGTAAAAAAGGACCAAATGGAAAATGTAGACTTGAAAAATACAATAATAATAATAATTAAAAAAAGGAAACTCGCTGGAAGCGTTCAACAGTACATTGATGGACAGAAAATAAAAATCCATAACCTGGAGGGAAAAAAATGTATAAAATGTACTTAATCTAAAAAACAGAATAAAATAGACTGAAAAAAATTAAATAGGCATTGGACTTCTGAGACAATAATATGTGATCCAACATTTATATCACTGGATTCCCAGAAAAGCAGAAACAAAGTGAGGCTGAAACAGTGTTTGAAGAAACATCGAGAAGACCCCACATTGTGGTGATAGATATAAACTTATAGATCCAAGAAGCTAAGCAAATACCAAACCAGACAATCTCCGTCACTCCTCAAAAAAAAAAATTCACACCAGATATATCATAATTAAATTTTTGAAAACTGAAAACAAAACTAACAAAATCTTGAGAGCAGCCAAAGAGAATCATCACTCACTTACAGGGGAACACTAATTTATATGACAACAGAATATTCATCTGAAATCATGAAGTCCAGAAGGAAGTTACACAATGTATTTCAAATGCTGAAAGAAAAGTATGATAAATCACAAATTTTAAATACAGTGAAACTATCCTTCAGAAATGAGAGGAAATGAAGACATTTAAAGAAGAAAGAAAAGTAAGAGAATTTGTATCTACCAGACCTACTCTTAAAATTTCAAACAGAAAGGAAATTATATAAGAAAGAATCTTGGAGCATCAGGAAAGAAGAAAAAGCAGAGGAAAATAAAAAAAAGACAGATACTTACAGTGAACTTTTTTTTATTTTTACTCCAAATGTTTATTGAGACAAGTTTCACATACGAGTACAGGACAGAGGGGTAGGGATTACAAACAAGAAGCCAGAAGGAAGCCTAATGGCCCAGGTTGGAACCCCCAAAGAAAGAGTGAAAAAAATAGAGGAAGAGAGTAGGAGGACAGATTCTGCAGTTTTGAAAAAATTAGCAAGGGTATAGCATAAATAACTTTATATTAGTAAATTAGAAAACTTAGAAGAAATAGCATACTCAGCAATAAAAAGAAACACATTATTGTACTCATATGCAACAACTTAGATAAATCTCCAGAGAACTATGCTGAGTGAAAAACTAACTAACTAACAAACAACTAATCCTAAAAAACGACTAATCCTACTTACTCTGCAGCTTTATTTATAGAACATTTTGGCATTATAAAATTTAGCAATGAAGGACTGAGTGGTTGTCATGGAAAAGGATTGGTGGGGTGTGTAGGTGGGTATGATTCTAATAGAGAAATAGAAGGAATCCTTTTGGTGACAGAACTTTAGTTTCTTTATTACAGTGGTAGATACATGAATTTACACATGTGAAATAATATAGACAACTAAATACACACATATGTAAATGGGTGAAAGTAAAATAGGGTAAAAATTGAGTAAGATAGGTGGATGATATTAATGTCAATAAAAATTATAGTTTTGAAATGTTATAATTGGGATAAGCTGGATAAACTATACATTGGATTTCTCAATGTTGTTGTTGTTGTCGTTGTTATTGTTATTTTTACCTCACCAATTTTTGATAGGCAGGCAAAATAATAGTCCATGGTCTCATGTATTCTTATCATATTTCATCTTAGCATTCCCCTCTTGATGTACATTTAGGTTCTTTCACATGAAGATTGTTTGTGCATAAATCTTTGTAAACATCTCCTTCCTCACAACATCGAAAGATAAGGAGAAAAGATCAGTATCATTTTCCAGAAGGATGAAATCATCTTCTAGGATGATTTTTTATTCCTGAGTTCTTATTTCAAGTAAGTAGAAGAAAAAGTTCTGTCTTATATACTCTCTACATTTAACTCTTTCTATTTTTTTACTGTTCAATTTATTGGGGTGACATTGGTTAGCAAAAATTACATAGCTTCCATGTGTACAATTCTACAGTGCATCATCTATGTATTTCATTATGTATTCATGTCAATCTACCATTTTCTAAAAATTTCAATCAAAAAGGTACTGTTACTGGAATTTCGCAAATAGTCATTGTCCTCAGAGATGCCATTTTACCTGCTTTTTTCTCCTGATGCCATGATTTTCTAATTCTCATTCTACTCAATTTATCTCTTTTTTCTTCCTACACACTCATAATTTTGACTCTATGTTATAATTTTTTCTCTATTTTCAAGGTTATAGAAACCATATATGAAACATTTTAAATTGAAAAAAGTGTTAGATGAAACCCCTGAATATATTTATTGCAAAAAAATATAACATTAATATCAGGTCAATATTTTAAAACTGAGAATTATTATAAGAAAATTCTTATTATTTTGCAATTTGGGATCCCTTTTTTTTGCCAAGAAAATTTTCTAATGTAGTACTGGCCAAGTCTTAAAACAGTGAGTTTCAGTTCTTATTACCTATATGTTTACTCTCTTTGAGAAAAAATAACAATATCCATTCACTGCCAAGTGACTGTTATTTATTGTTAATTTTAATGAAAAGTGAAAAGTACATTTTTAAATGCAAGTTAAAAACAATTAACATACAAACACTGCCTTGGTAAAATTTTAATTGTGACTGTTTCATTATAAGACCCATAGTAAAAATTTTGTGCTTCTATTTCATATTTTAGTTAGTGAGGGTTACTGATAACTTTCAAACAGTAGTAGACCATAATCCATATTTCTAAGTTCCACATGAACAGAGAGAGGGAGAGAGTCCATTCTATTGCTGAAATGCAGGTGATAGAGACTGGTAACAAAAAGAGACTATTCAACAGTTAGTACGATCTTAATACTTTTTAAATAAGATTAAATTTATTCCCTTGTTCTCACTCAAAACATTTTATTAGCTCTCAGAATGCCCAGTCTTCCTCTGCACACCTTCCACATGCACATCTATTTCCTTGCATGTGAGAGTTAATCTCCCTGTGCCTCCTATTGCTCATTTAAAATAGAGATATTAGGACCTTCCTAATAGAATTGTTTTTGTAATTGAAAGAAATTGTACAAATCTAAATCTTAAAAGAGTTCTTGGAGGGAAGGAATCTAAGATGGTGGTAACAAAGAAGATCCTTGAAACCTCTCCTGCAAAATATAGTTGAACAACTGGGATCCAAAAGAAGAAACTTCTAGTGGCAATCTCAGCTGAGAGATCCATGCACTGCAAGAAAATACCTGAAGGTCAGAGAATGGGGAACAAATGGGAGAGGAAAGAAAGAAGCAGAACAGAGATGGGTCTGTGGAATGCAACCCAGGGCTGGCAGAGGAAGGAGTGAGGTAGGGACCTGGGGACATAGGCAAAGAGCACCATAATCTGAGCAGGTTAAAGGCCAAAAAATGACAAGGTGGAGGTGTGAACAGCTGAAACCCTGTAAGGCAGTGGGCAAATTAAAACCCCTATAAAATGGCAGCACACTGGGGCCCCAACAAGAGTACTGTGCCCTAGGTGGGTAAGAGGCTCAAAAAAGGATCTGAACTGCCCTAGGTAAGAATAGTGTCTCCACTGTAATGTGGTGCCACAAATGGCCCTGGGCAATTTGAAAATAAAAGCTGGCTGCCATGGAAACACCAACAAGAATAAAACATGATCCTAAGTGAAACATGGGCTCAGGAGTAAAGAGAAAGACAGAGCTGATGGCCCATACCCTACCTGCCTAGGCATGCCTGGTGAAAAGACTGTGTTACAATGGAGGCAACACCCAAGGGAATGACCCTGAGACACAAAGCATAGGCAGAAACCATTGACACAGAGCCTGGTTGCTTTGCCTAACTTACTCCCAAATCTTGCCCTCCCAACTTCGTCTAGTGTCTGTTTCACAGCCAGCTGAAATTTTAAAAAAAGGGGTGTAGTAACAAACCTCAGTTTTTACCAACAAACCCTCTCCCTGTGGAAACTAGCAGGAGGGCTTGGGGAAACTGCAAAACCTAGGGGAAACAGCTTTTCTCTGCACTGATTTCAGAGGCATAGCACACCGTCACCGACCACATTTTCCCAAAGAGGAGGCACATTGACATCAAGGCAACTGAGTCAAACGAACAGAAGCCCACCTGGCAGGAAAACTACCAGAGACAGAACATTAAATAACCAAGAGAATATATTGTAAGATACTACAGTGACACCAACTAGGAACTGAATGAAACACCTTTTTATATCTGTCAGGGAAGAAGTTTTCATGCCCAGTAAATAAACACATCAAATACAATGAGTAATTTAGGATTCAAAGTTTCTCAGAAAGAAAATGAAAAATCTTCATAAAAGTACATAGTAAAATATATGATTTAAGTGACACAGAATTCGAGATGGCAGTACTTAAGACACTCAGCTAAAAGAATGTTGGTAAAGTACCCAGATGCAGATAAGTAATCTCAGAAAGGAAATCTGTGAACAAAAGGAATACTTTAACAAAGAAATTGAAACTATAGAAAGAATCAAATAGGAATTCCAGAGATAAACAATGCAATAAAAGAACCAAAAAATGAACTAGTTACCATAAGAAACAAGGCTAACCAGATGGAGGGGAAAATTAGTGATACCAAAGATTGGAATATAGAAACAATACAGAAGGAAGGAAAGATTTGAGAGTCAAAAAAACAAATGAAAGAACTCTACAAATCTACCTGACTCCATTAGAAAGAACAACATTAGAATCAAAGAATTTCAGAAGGGGCAGAACAGAATACCACTGAGAGTTTACCCAAACAAACAGTAGATGAGAACTTTCCAAACATATAGAAATATGCAGAACCCCAAATTTAAGAAGAAAACAGGACCCCTAGCTACCTGGACTCCAGCATCTCTTCTACAAGTCACATTATACTGAAGATGTCAAAAGTTAAACATAAAGAGAGAATTCTTAAGGCAGTCAGGGTGGGGGGAGGGGTGAAACTATAACCTTTAAAAAAAAACCATCAGACTTTCATCAGACTTGTCACCAGAAATTCTGCAAGCCAAGAGGGAATGGAATAAAATATTCAAAATATTATATGAGAGAAACTACTAGCCAAAAATAATTTATCTAGCAAAGTTATCCTTTAGATATGAAGAAGGAATAAAGAAATTTTTAGATATGTAGAAGCCAACGGAATTCTCCAGCATGAGGCTGGCATTTTGTGAAATACTGAATGAGGTTGTTCAACCTAAAAAAAAAAAAAAGGAAAAGAGTAGGGACAACAAAAAATAAAAAAGGGGGAAGTAATAGCCATAGAATATCTTCATATATCAATCATCAGCCTAAATGTAAATGAACTGAACTCACCAATAAAAAGACACAGAGAAGCAGACTGAATTAAAAAGCAAAACTCACCCATATGCTGTCTCTAAGAGACACACCTCAGCCGTAAGAACAAACACAAACTCAGAGAGAAAGGATAGAAAGCAATATTCCAAGCAAATGGCATTCAGAGAAAAGCAGGAGTTGCCGTACTGATATGTGACAGAACAAACTTCAGGATAAAAAAGGAAACAAGAGATAAAGGTGGACATTCCTTAATGATAAAAATGACACTACAACAAAAAGACACGACACTTATTACTATATACGTCCCCAATCTGGAAGCACCAAAATCTACAAAGCAACTAGTAACAGAACAAAAAAAGGAGATACTGACAAAAACACAATTATAGTAAGGGACCTAAATATCCCCTTAACAGCCATAGACAAGTCATCCTAACAGAAGATAAATAAGGAAATATCAGCTTTAAATAATACATTACAGCAATTAGACATAATTGACATTTACAGGATCCTTCATCCTACAACACAAGACTACATATACATTCTTTTCTAGTGCACATGGAACATTCTCAGGGACAGACTATATTCTGAGACACAAAACTAACCTCAGCAAATTCAAGGAAATTGAAATCATACCAAGTATGATTTCAAGGTCTTGAAATGGGACATCAATTGCAAAAAGAAAGCAGAAAAAAAACACACATATATATATGGAGACTAAACAACAACTTATTGAAAAATGACTGAATCAAAGAAGAGATAAAAGAAGAGATTAAAAATACATAGAAACTAATGGCAATGAAACTACAATGTATCAAAATTATTGGGATACAGCAAAAGTAGCATAAAAGGGAAATTTATATTGTTATAGACCTATCTTAAGAAACAAGAAAAATCACAAGTAAACATGCTAACATCACATCTTAAAGAACTAGAAAAACAAAAACAACAACAACAAAAAAAAACCCAAAGTCAGCAGAAGGAAAGAAATAATAAAAATTAGATCACAACTACACGAAACTGAGAATAGAAAGACAACAGAAAAGTTAATGCAACAAAGAGCTGGTTCTTTGAAAAAAATCAAAATTGATGAGCCTTTGACTAGGCTTTCCCAATGGTAGAAAGAAAAGATACAAATAACGGAAATTAGAAATTAGAAATGAAAGGGGAAACATTATGACTGATATCACATATATACAAAGGATCACAAGAAAATATTATGAAAGGCTTTATGCCACCAAATTTAAAAACCTAGAAGAAATGGACAAGTTTCTAGAGATACATAGTCTACCTACACCGAACTAAGAAGAACTGGATAATCTAACTAGACCAATCAACAGTAAAGAAAATGAAACAATCATTCAAAACCTCCATGAAGGCAAAAGCCCCAGACCAGATGGTCTCACTGATGAGTTTTATCAAGTATTCAAAAAAGCATTAGCAATTGTCCTCCTCAGACTCTTCCAAAAAATTGAAGATGAAGCAATACTTCATCTTACAAACTCATTCTATGAGGCCAACATCAACCTAATACCAAAACCTGGTAAAAATAACACTAACAATGAAAACTATAAACTAATATCTCTGATAAACACAGATAAAAAATCTTAAACAAAATATTACCAAATAGAATATAACAATGCATTAAGAAGGTTATAAACCACAATCAAGTGAGATTCATTCCAGAAACACAAAGATGGTTCAACATAACCAAATCAATCAATGTGATACACCACATAAAAAAATAGAAAATAAAACTCATATGATATCAATTAATGCAGAAAAAGCATTTGATAAAATGCAACATCCATTTATGATCAAAATACTTAATAAAATGGGTACAGAAAAAAAATACCTCAACACAATAAAGGTCATAGATAACAAACACTCAGCTAATATCATACCGAATGGGGAAAAGCTGAAGCCCATTCCCCTAAAATCAGAAACAAGACAGAGATGCCTTCTGTCACTACTGCTATACAACATAGTACTGGAAGTTCTCATCAGAGCAATCGGGCAAGAGAAAGGAATAAAACATATCCAAATTGAGAGAGAAGCCAAACTGTCACTATTTGCAGATGACATGATTCTTTATATAGAATATTCTAAAGACTCCAAGAGAAAACCATTAGAAACAATGAACAAATTTATAGAATCCAAAATCAATGTATTAAGAATCAATTGCATTTCTATATACCAACAATGAAACTTCAGAAAAATATTAGAGAATCAATATATTTTTGTGATTCCAAACAAAAAAATACTTGGGAATTAACAAAGAAGGTGCTGGACTTATACACTGCAAACTACAAGACACTATTAAAAGAAATTAAAGAGGACACGAAGAAATGGAAAGATATTTTATGTTCACGGGTTGGAAGACAAAATATTGTTAAAATACTACCCCAAGCAATATACAGATTTAATGCAATTCCCATCAAAATCCCACAGACATTATTTCAAGAAATAGATGAAAAAAAATTATGAGATTCATATGAAACCACAAAAAAAAAAAAAAAGAAAGAAAAAAGAAAAACCCAATAGCCAAAGCAATCCTACATAAAAAGAATTAGGCTGGAGGCATCATGCTCCCTGATTTCAATTTATTCTACCAAGCATCAATAATCAAAACAAATTGGTATTGGCAGAAAAACAGACACACAGAGCAATGAAACTTAATTTAAAAAACCAGAAATATACCCACAAATATATGGAAAAATAATTTTCATCAAAGGAACAAAATTGAACAATGCAGATAAGAAAGCCTCTTCAGTAAATGATGCTGGGAAAACTACATGCAAAAGATTGAATCTGAACTGTGAACTGTCACCATATGCTAAAATTTACTCAGAATGAATTAAAGACCTCCCTATAACCGAAACAATAAACAATATAGAAGAAAACATCAATAGTAAACTTACAAACCTCAAATTCAGGTAGAGCTTCATGATCCTGACTTCGAAGTCAAGGGAAATAAAAGCAAAAATAAATGAATGGGACTATATCAAATTTAAAAGCTTCTGCATAACAAAAAAAAACTTAACAAAGCAAAGAGATAATCAACCAAATGGGAGAAAATATTTGCAAACAACACCTTTGATAAGGGACTTACATCTAAAATATATAAAGAACTCTTACAACTCAATAACAAAGAAAACAAACCAATTAAAAAGTGGGCAGAGGACCTGAATAGACATTTTACCCATGAAGACACACAAATGGTCAACAGATATATGAAAACAGGCTTGACTTCATTAGCTATTAGGGGAATGCAAATCAAAACAACTATGAGCTACAACCTCACATCTGTTAGAATGGCTATTATCAACAAGACAAAGAATAATAAGTGCTGTAGAGGTTCTGGAGTAAAAAGAACCCTCCCACACTGTCGGTGGGAATGCAAATTATTACAACTGCTATGGAGAACAGTGTGGAGGTTCCTCAGAAAATTCGGAATGGAGTTACCATATGACCTAGCAATCCCCCTTCTGAGTATCTATCCAAAAAGTTTGAAACCCTTAGTCTGCAAAGACTTATGTACCCCAATGTTCATCTCAGTGCTGTTCACGGTGTCCAAATAATGGAAACAACCAAACTGCCCTTCGATAAATGGCTGGATAAAGAAGTTGTGGTACATATACATAATGGAATATTTATTACTCAGCTATAAGAACAGATAAAATACTACCAATTTTGACAACATGGATGAACCTTGAGATTCTAAGCAAAACAAACCAGACAGAAATAACCAAGAATCATATGACTTCACTCATGTAGAATATAAAACTGAAGGCAACAAAGAAACAAAAACTTTGGACACAGTCAATAGATTAGTGGTTACCTGAAAGTAAGAGTGTAGAAGACTCAAAGAGGAGGGAAAAAGAGTCAGATACATGGTGATGGAAAGAGAACTGACTCTGGGTGGTGAACACATAATGCAACACATACGTGATATAATGTAGAATTGTATACCTGGAACCTATATAATTTTTGCTAACCAATGTCACCCAGATTAATTTAACAATAAAAAAGCAAAAAACAAAAAGATTTCATTGTTACTTGTTTAGGCCTTATCTAGTAGTTTGAATAGTTGAAATTAACACTACATTAACATTGATTTGTAGGATAAAGAATAGCATAATGCCAAAATGCACCTTTCTTTGAGATTATTAGTGTGGTTTAATCTTGGCTAGATATCAGAGATTAATTTATATTAAAAGACTTATGAATATTCCTCAAAAGATCATGAATTTTATATATTGTAACCCTTCTTGTAATGCTTAGGTAGCCAGAAAGTACTTTGGAAAATTTCACTCTTTGCTTATAATGCCTGTTTGTGAGAGAACCATGGAAACTTCAGGAAGACTAACAAGCCTGTGATTTTACTGGGGATATTTAGCATCATGGGATGAAAGAAAGTCAAATTGTTTTCCATTCTAATGCAAATGTCTCTTGTGGCTTCCCTTCTGTGAAATCCAGGCAAGCTAGACTTAAACTTAACCTACGTAGATATGGCAGTTCAAAGCTGTCTCCAAATTCACCAGACCTCACTTCCTGTTCATTTCCATCTTCTAATTTAATCACCATGGTTATGGTCATGGCAAAGTCTCCTCTGGTGCATGAGCTTCCCTGCTGCTGGTCACCCCTCCCTTCAAGTGTTGTCCAGTCAGGTTTTCTTTTTATTCCTATGGGTTGTAGCCTTCTTAGAAAGCCTTCTTTTTCACACCTTTATTATATAAAGGTTAAAATAGGGTCGTTTGATTATTGTCTTGGTCACTAACTGTGTAGAATGTATCAAATTTAATAGCCCTGCACATATTATATACTATTTCTCTGACAGTTTGTTGGTGGCAGAGGATTTCTTATTAGACATTTAACTGTACTTTTCTATTCTGACAAAAACATAATTACTCACTTACTATGTCAACTCTCCAAATGATGCTCTAAGTTGTATGGACACCAAAGTATTGACTCCGAATTGATTTAAAACACACACGTTATTAGTCGTAAAGACACACATATTTTTGGAATGTGATGCTGAAAGTTCGGGAAGCTTTTTGGTAAAGCCAGAAACCTAATGTAGCAGAAATTGGATTGCATTACATTTCTGTGATGCAGTCAGCAATTATTTGCTTACTGTCAGGGCTGTGTGAGTTGACCTGTGTAACCACCTTACTTCCTTAATGTAAGGGGATAATTTTAGCAGCCAAAGTTCTGGGCTTATCTAACATGGCAGATGGTGATCACCAAATCTCCAGCTTGCTCCTCTTTGCCCATTAGATATACTTGCACTGCATACCAGCTGTGGTGACCAATAACTAGAAGGAGATTAACTTTACAGAGATCAAGTCTTGGACCAAACTTGGTAGTTTGATCAAGAATATAGGATAAAGTGTGAAGGAAATAGAGTTATGCTTTAGAGTGGACCATGGACTTTGCAACAAGTTCGTCCAATTAAATCCTAGTTCTGCCAGTATCTGTGTCACTTTATAGAAATTATTTACCTTCTTTATGCCTCACTTTTGTCATTAAAGATATAATTGTGAGTACTTCACATGATTTTGTAAAGACTGAATGACTTCATATGTAAATCACTCAGGACATTTGCCTGACATGTTTTAAACCCTATATAAGTGTTTTGTATTATTATTTAATAGAATACACAATGTATCTTTTCATTCTTATACTTTTCTATTGCAGGACACAGATATCATTCAAACTTACTATTTCACAATAATTCAAGCATCTATGTACATTTTTTGTAACAGATATTTTAAAATCAAAGAACAAGTAACATTTAATACAACTCTCTTTACTTCTCAAAGTATTCTTTTATTAGGAAATCATTAACTGCTGTGAACTTTGTTAACCAAGATGGAAACTCATATTAGGCACAAATAACTTTTGCAGTAGATGGGGAAGCTGAGAGAAAAGGAAATGCAGATTGTCTCAATACTGTAAAATTTAAATTTAGTCAGCTACCAAGTGTCTCTTTTCTTTTCTCTAGACCCTGGAATATGTTCTGATTGAGTCCATCTGGGAAAGCACAGAAACCAGATGGCCATTGTAAACTGTTGGGGATGCCTCACAGCAGTGAGAGCTAGTTCAGAAAAGAAATTGTGTCCTTGGGACACAATTAATACAGGCCAAATTTATATTTTAAGGCTTTAAAAGAAGATTAAGGCCAACACAGGCATAATTTAAACTGCAGTGGGAGTTTTTTATTTCTTTTTTTTTTTTTTTGTCTTTATGCCAGTGAAGCTGAATTATAATTAGAAGTGCGAAAAGATGCCATGTAAAGAAAGGAAGGCTGAATAATTGTATGGTTGTGCACATTACAAATGGTATGTAAAGGGATTGAGGATAAAGAGCCTCATCAAAGCAATGCACTCTTCAACTGATGGTTGTTACAGGGATTATGACTTTAGGAGAGGTATAATAAGCAGGGGATATAGGAGTGGCATTCCCCTCTTGTTTATGCCAAAGTACTTGAATGCTAAAAAGGGATTAGAAACTGAAAATATATTTTGGCCTATTCTATTCAGTCTAGTGTCAAGGTTGAAAAGACATGGTTCATGAACTTGAGAAACATTAATGCACTTGTTTGTTATGTGGCCCCCATAGGTTTTCTGTGGTTAGAAGTCTAGCAAACACCATAATGATACCAATTAGTTCTGGTCTAAGTTAACCAGTAAGTCAGATACAGGTATTCATCTGTCATTTTAGACATAGGTCTTAATCCTCCCCTCATCTTTTCTCTATTAGATGGCATATATTAGATTTACTTATTTCATTGAAGATCATTTGACACATGGGAGATGTCTTATAAACACTGATGAAGGATTCTGAAACAAAAAACTGGGGCTCAAACACCACCAACAAAATGATGAATGCAATTAATGTTCATCATATTTTTCCATGCTTGGTGACTCTACTTACAGGTAAACAAGATTTTGCCATTTACAGTTTCATTAAATAATTTGTGACTGACTTTACTGTGACTATAATTAATTATTTATTAATTAATAACAGCAATGTGTTCAGGAGCCATGTGTGCTAGTTGCAAAGGGATGCAAAGATGAACACTCTCTTTTCATATATCTCACTGTCTAGTTGGTTTGACAAAATACTAAAACATCATACAAAAGTGCTAAGTGCAATGATAAAGTTCTGTTAAGAACGTTAAGATAACTACCTTCCACCTCCATCAAACATAAAGTTTTAAAGAAACAAAAATGAAAGTGAGTGGGTAGCATAAATGGAAAACAATATATGTGAAAGCATGTCTGAGATTTCTGGAGTAGTGGTATAAATTTGTGAGTCATCCAAGTAGGTGGATAAACTTCCCTAAGGACTGTCTTACAGTTAGATTGTAAAAGGCTTTAAAAGATCTTTAGTTCTGTTGCATTAGTTATCTCTTGTATAGAAAATTACTCCCAACCTTAGCAGCTAAAAACATTTATTATCTCACATATTTTCTGAGAGTCAGGAATTCAAGAGTGGTTTAACTCAATAGGTCTGGCTCAGGGTATCTTATGAGTTTGCAGCCAAGCTATTGTTTGGGTCTACAGTAATTTAAGGCTTCACTGAGAGAGAGTCCACTTCCACGATGGCTCATTTGCATAGCTGTTGACTATAGTCCTCAGTTCCTTCAACATGTGATCCTCTCCATAAGCTGCCTGAATATTCTTAGAACATGGAGGATTATTCTCACAAAGTAAATAATCTGATAAAGAAAGCAAGCCAGAGAGAGTATCCTCCCCAAGATGGAAGCCATGGTCTTTGGGGACATGCCATCATTTTTGTCATATTTTATTCATCAAAAATGTGTTTGTAAATCCAGCCTACACTCAAGTAGAAGAGAAAAGAGTGTCAAAGAACTTGTGGATATGTTTTTAAAACTACCAAATTGCTGTAATAACAAGCAATCCTGTAATAACAATAAGCTAAAGAATACCATGATTTCCTTTAAAGTCACTGAAGAATTGTGAATGCATTGAAATCTGAACTAAGTACCAGAGGGATAATGCCTTCTAAAAGGATTGAGGGCCAAAGGATGCTTCTGTGCCTGGCATCAGTTTTTGGAGTGGGGGTAGAAATGATGCTGACAGGTTTTTTTTTCTTAAATGCTCCTTTTATTAATGATTAACATAGAGAGGTTGTCATTATCTCCAGTGAATCAAGAAAGTTCAGCAGCATTTGTCTGATTTCAAGTTCTTACCATTTCCCTTATTCCTTTATAGTATTAGATCTATTGTAGCAGCCAGTGTGGCCTTTTATACCAGGATCCCATCCTACTTTACCACCAGTGAATTTTTAATCATTGTACTATTACAGGATGCCAGGGCTATTGACATTTACAAACTATCAGTGTTAGGATTCTCATTGCTAGAGTAGCCATCGTCTGAGATGAGCATGGTAACAAGAGGTTCAGGCTCCTCAGGGTTCAGGCTAACCTCATTAAAAACTCTACCCAGACCAGGAGAGATTTTGCTGAAAGAAGGTCACTGTAGAGTGGATGATAGAAAAGAGGGGATTTAATGTTAGTTATGGCCTCAGGGTTAACTGCAGCAGCAGATTTTGAAGAAACTACCCCAAATTATTATTAATAGAGGCAACATCATTAATAGAAACAAGTGGATGTGAGTGGCACAAGGGATGGGCTATAGTGGATACTCTTTCAAGACAAAGAACCTATTTTCCAGCTGCTAGGAAAACTGGTTGCTGATGGCTCACAGATGTATCTTTTATTGGACTTTCACTAGGCTGCTCAGAACAACCTCACCGAGTGTTTCACTCCCACCCAAGAAGTGAATCTCAGTTAATAAGTGGCTAAAGCAGACATACAAATCTTTAGTCATGGCCATATATCCTCCATTGGGGATTGAAGGGTCACCCTAGCTCTGTATAAGATCAACTAATGTCCTAGTTGCATCCATGTTCTGGGTCAGCTTCTGCCCATCTTACTTTCCTCATTCCGTTATAAGCAGATTCCCCAAGCACGCTTATTTATAAACCTTCTGTATGCAGCTCTGCCTCCGAATCTATTTTCAGAGGTTCAATCTAAGATGGGATATTTGAGGAAAAGAGAAAGAAAAAAAATTATTATTAGAGTGGCTCAAGTGATGATACATTACCTGTACACTTTTCTTTAATCATTACTTCATTTTAAATGGGATATTTTTACTTTTATTATAAAATTGTTTTTCAAATAGATTTTGATTTCAAAATAATGATGCCATCTTAAGTTGTGCTCTAGATCCCACTAACTTTTCCAAATGCTGCACAGCTGCCTGGCAATGATCTCAGGGCCATCATCAGATACTTTTGCTTGAATTCACAGAAGTGTAGGAGTAAAGAATCTACCACCATTCATAGACTTATAGACAAGCCCACTTTGCAGTCACTCTCCAAAAGGTGGCCCTGGCTAAATTTCAGATTTTTCTTCTAGCTCTAAGTTACTCATTCATTTACTTAAGGCTTGTTAGTGACCTTCTCTGACCCTTCAACAACATTTTTTACCTTAATTTTTAAGCTCTTTCCACAATTGTTTAATGCCTAATTCTGTAATATATATTCATAGTGGTTTTGCTTTCCTGGTTGAAATTTGACCCATTTATATATTTTTAACTTGCACTATAATGTGTCCACTTTTTATTTTTATTTTTTTTATTCTTCTTTTTTAAAAAATTATCTTTGTAATTTGGCACTTTGTAAAATCTTTTAATATATTCCTCATCTTTAGGAATATTTTTAAACATTTTATTTGGGATACTTCTTCTTGATCAATGTGTTCATTTATTTATTTATTTATTTATTTTGTTCTATTTGAACTCCATCAGAATTTTTTTGGCATTTATATTCTTACCCTTTAGATCTTTTAGTTTTTCAATTTATATTTTTCTTTTTTTCTTTTTTGCATCTCCATATATTTGAATTCCCCTCCCTCTTTCCCCAACCTCTGCCCCCTTTCCCTCTGGCAACTGCTAAACTATTGTCTATATCCAAAATTTTTTTTTTATTTTGATTGTTCATTTATTCTGTTCTTTAGATTCCACATATGAGTGAGACCATATGGTATTTGTCTTTCTCAGTCTGAATTATTTCACTTAGCATAATATCTTTTAGTTCCATCCATGTTGTTGCAAAAGATAACATTTTATTTTTCTTTATGGCTGAATAATACTCCATTGTGTGAATGTACCGCAGTTTTTATATCTAATCATTTATTGATGGGCATTTAGGTTGTTTCCATATCTTGACTATTGTGAATGATGCTGCAATAAACATAGGGATTCATATTTTTTTTCAAATTAGTGTTTTGGATTACTTTGACTAAATACCCAGGAGTGGAATTGTTGGATCACAAAATAGTTCCATTTTTAATTTTTTGAGGTTCATTGCTCTGTCCTTCTTGGGTTTGTGTGCCTGTTTCTTTTGCCAGGTTAGGGAACTTTTAAGTCATTATTTTTAAAAATAGCTTCTCAATCCCTTGCCCCTTCTCTTCTCCTTTTGGTACTCCTATGATTGGAATGTAGTTATGCTTGATGTTTTCCCAGAGGTCTCTCAAGCTGTCCTCATTTTAAAAATTCTTTTTTCTCTTTACTCTTCCATTTGGATATTTCTGCTATCTTATCTTCTAGATCACTGATTAAATTTTCTGTTTCATCTAACCCAGTGGTTCTCAACCTGTGGGTCAAGACCCCTTTGGGAGTCGAATGACCCTTTCATAGGGGTCACCTAAGACCATTGGAAAACATATTTCTGATGGTCTTAGGAACTGAGACACCGCTCCTCTATTGTCTCCAGGTGCGGGTCTGCCCACATGCAAATATGCCCACATATGAGTTCCTGGCACGATAACATCATTACGCCAACCCCATCACATACACCCCGTACGAATAAAGGTGTATGTGACAGGGTTGACGCCATAATGTACTTATGCAGACCAGTCACAAATGTGTAGAGAGCAGCTACTGTGTAGAAAGCAGCTGCTCTGTTAAAAGCAGCTACTGTATTGAAAGAAGCAGTATTGGAGGTAAAACAACTCTACATGAATTATAATTACTGGGTAAATATAAAATCATCAACTACTGCAAAAAAAAATATATATATATATGTACCGTGGGAACTTAATCTGAATGCTGATCGGTCTTTTTATATTCAGCTGTGGTTGATGTGAATACTGCTCCCTTGTGATAGTAACAGGTATGTGAAAAAATACAACACAGGATGACAAATCATAGAAAACTTTAATGAACTGTATCGACTGAACTATGCCATGTATCATCTTTTGTATTATTAAAGCTATTGTTATATATTATTTTCATTAGCAAACCATCCCATGACAATAAATTGTGTAGAGAAGAATGTTAAAAAAAGAAAATATAGTGCGGATTTTTTACAGTATGGTTTTACCTCAATAATTACAGCAGGAATTGAGAAACCACAATGTGTTATTTGTTGTGAAGTTCTATCAGCCAAACTTATGTAGTCAAACAAACTAAATGCCCTTTTGCTAGTAAGCATCCGAGCTTTGCTGGCAAGGATACCAACTATTTTAGAAGCAAAGCTGATGGATTCAAGAAAGCCAGACTTGACACTGGTGGCAAGTATACAAACAAAACATAGCAGCCATTGAAGTTTCATATTTGGTGGCATTCAGAATTACCAGAGCTATGAAACCTCACACCATTCCTGAGGATTTGCTATTGCCAGTGGCCAAAGACATTGTTTGAGTTATGTTACAAAATTGAGTGCAATTTCCTTATCTAACGACACTATCCACAGAATAGATGACATGCCTGCTGATATTGTTGATCAGGTAATCCAGGAAATTAAATCTGCTCCCCTTGAAATATTTAGTATCCAGCTTGATGAATCTACAGACATTGCAAACTGTTCACAGTTACTGGATTACATGAGGTATATTAATGATGGTGACTTTAAAGATGAGTTTCTTTTTTGCAAAGCTCTTGAAATGAGAACTACTGCATGTGATGTAGTTGACACAGTTGGTTCATTTCTGAAAGAGCATGAGATCTCTTGGGAAAAGGTTTGTGATGTTTGCACAGATGGTACATTTAGCTATGCTAGGTTGTTGATCTGGATTTCAACATTTGGTACTGAATGGGTCACCAAAAGTCATCGGAACTCACTGTATGATTCATCAGCAAATATTAGCAATGAAGTTGCTGCCACAAGAGTTACAAGAAGTAATGAAAAGCGTCATAAGTTCTGTCAATTTTGTAAAGGTGAGCACTTTAAACAGTTTACTGTTTTTGCAACTGTGCAATGAGTTGGATGCGCCAATGCTCTGCTATTTCACACTGAAGTGAGATGTTTGTCAAGGGGAAACATTTTAAAACATGTTTTTGAGGTTCATGATGAACTCAAAAACATTTTTTAATCAAAAAGCAAGACCACAGTTTGAAGCACTTTTCAGTGATATAAGTGAACTGCAGAAAAGAGCTTACTTGGTTGACAGCTTTGCCATCTTGAATGAGTTAAATTTATCACTGCAAGGATCAAATGCAACATGCCTTGATTTGTCTGAAAAGATCCAATCATTCCAAATGAAACTTCAGCTTTGGCAAAAAAAAATTGGATGAAAATAAAATTTACATATTGCCTACCCTATCTGCTTTCTTTGAGGAACATGATATTCAACCAGACAAAAGGATTACGATGATAATTTCTGTGAAAGAACACTTGCACATGCTTGCAGGCAAAATTTTATCGTACTTTCCAAATCTACCTGACACCTCATTTGCAGTTGCCAGAAGCCCCTTCACAGTCAAAGTTGAAGATGTTCTTGAGACAGCACAAGAGGAGTTCATTGCACTCATTAACAGTGATGCAGCAAGAACTGATTTCTCTACAATGCCAGTTACAAAATTCTGGATCAAGTGTTAGCAGTCATATCCTGTTCTGTCTGAGACTGTGTTGCACCTTCTTCTTCCATTTCCAACAACGTATCTTTGTGAAACAGGGTTTTTCAGCTTGCTGGTTATCAAGTCTAAATACAGAAGTAGACATGTTATGGAAGATGATCTTCATTGTGCTCTTGCAAAGACTGTGGCCTGAGAATTTCTGATGTGTTGAAAGAAGCAATCTCAACCTTCTCACTGATATTGGCTTTTTATGCATACTGTCACAAAATGTAGCAATGTAGTTTACTGTTGTTATATTACAACTGTTACCCATGCTACACCATGCTTAAGGCAAAATTTCATTTATTTGTAATTAGAAATAAATATTTGACAATATATAATTGCATATTGTTTTTGTGATTAATCAGTTTGCTTTAATTATATTCAATTTGTAACAATAAAAATATATCCTGCATATCAGATATTTACATTACAATTCATAACAGTAGTAAAATTACAGTTATGAAGTAGCAACAGAAATAATTTTATGGTTGGGGGTCACCACAACATGAGGAACTGTATTAAAGGGTCACGGCATTAGGAAGGTTGAGAACCACTGATCTAACCTGTTGTTGATTTCTTTTAGTGTAGTCTTCACTTCAGTTATTATAGTCTTCATTTCTGATTGGGTGTTTTTTATGGCTTCTGTGTCTTTCTTTATGGTTGCTATCTCATTGTTGAAGTTTTTAGTAAGTTCCTTAAGCATTCCTGTTACTTGTTTTCTAAATTGGTAGATTGAATACCTACATTTCATTTAACTCAATTTCTGGGGGTTTCTTTTGTTTCTTTATATGGACCATGTTTTTCTATTTTCTCACTCCTGCTTCTTCTCTGTGTTTATACTTATGTAGTAGATATATCTCTTATGTCTCTTAGTCTTTGCTTGGTACCTTTATCTAGTATGTGTCCTGTGTGGTACAATGGAACAATCTCTTTGATTTCCTGTGTATGTAATCTAGGATTGTCCCTTTTGTGTGTTGTGTTGAATGGTATGCTCCTAACAGCACACCGTTAACTGTTCAAATAGAGTGGCAGAGTAACACTGAAAGCTTCTCAGTCCACTGCAGACAGCCATTCTTGCTGCAGTTTGCAAGAAAGTGTTCCCCTGTTAGTGAGGTGAGGCTGATCACTCATCCACGTAGAGTAACTCCATGTTGACAGGGAGAGTCTCTAGGGACCTTGCGTTCACTTTTGGAAAATAAAAAGATAAGAAACAGACAAACAAACAAACAAACAAAATTCCCTGAGAGCCCCAAGGTCTGCAACTCAGAGCATACTGTTAGCTACCCTGGAGATAGGGGTCAGTGGCAGAACAGCACTGCAAGTTTCCCCAGCAGTTTCAGACAGCCACTCTTGCAAAAGACCTAAGGAAAATCTTTTTTTGTTAGTAAGGCGGGGCTGATCACTCAACCTCCCAAAGATCCTCTACGTGGGAAGGGCAACATTTCAGGTGCCTGTGTGAATGGTTTCAACTGGGCTTCCTGCTCTATATCCTCACCTATTGGGGTTCTCCTTTGTTAGTCCTCTAATTTTTCCCAAGATTGACTAATGCCCTATTTATCTGCAACCTTGATACACAGTGTCCACCTAATCCACCATCTTCCTCATTCCTCAATTTATATTTTTCAATTTTTGTCTCATTTTGATAACTTGTGAAAGAGTTCCTAATAAAGATTGGCATATTGATTTATTCTTCACCTATATCCATTCTTAAATTCAATCTACTTTTTGAATTATTTCTCATTTACTATAATTTATTATCTAGGACCTCCAGTTAGTTCTTCTTTTGGTCTCCAATTCATATTTTCAAGATTATCTCTTATTTCTCTGATAATATGTAATTTGTTAATTTTAAATACTTATGCTCTCTGGTCCTTTATCTTGCTTTGTATGCTCTGTGATGGTCAATTTGTTATTTTTCTCTTATGGTGACAAAAGCTATAACAATGTTTTCTTTGTGTAGTAAATCTATAGAATACATAATAAAATAAATTTCAACAAATTATTAAGATGAGTGGGGGGAATAAAAGAAGAACACCAGCTATCACCACTGTTGTCAATGTAGTTCTGGAATCTGAAGTCTAAGTATGGTTAATGTAATAAGATACAAAGCTTGTGAAGAAATACAATATATATCTCTAGTAGGTAGAAAAGCAAAGCTATTACTAAGTAGATGATCATCTACTTATAAAACTCCAAAAATATAATACATTTTGGTCACTAACATGAAAATACAGCAAGGGTGGATATAGTATCAACTTATAAAAACTAAACATTCCTCTATATTAGCCAAAACTAACTAGAAAATATAATAAATTTATAATAGCAATAATAATAATATATACAAAAATCTAAGAATTTACCCAATGGCAAGAACCATTACTTCATAAAAAAAAACTTTTTAAAAAGACATAAAGGAATATTTGACATCTATAAAGAAATATAACTTGTTTATGAAGAGGATGACTTAACTATCCATGCAATGGGGTCATGGAATACAATACTAGAGACATGTGGTGCAGATACAATATAGAGTTTATTGGAGAAAAACTTACAGCACACATCAGAGTAGTAGCAGAGCTTGTGCAATCTCCCAAACCCTCATGATTCCAAGCTTAGGTAGGATATATTGATGATTTGTATATACAATAACTAGTGACTCCACAGAGAGTGTTCTGCCACTGCCAGTAGTTAGAATAGGCAACTGAGAGCACTCTGAGAACAAAAACAAGCTCTGCCACCAAATATCATTACATATCTATAAGCTACCCTAGGAAGGGTAGAGAACACTCAGTTTCTTTAAATAACAAAAACTGTATCAAAAGGTTTTCTAGACGAGGAATTACCCTGAGGACTATGCATGTGGATCACCAAAGTCTGAATGTAGGAGGTTGGGAATAGCCTTGCATTCTAAGGATGCTGACATTAACCAAAGGCTGAACAGTTCTCTGATAAGCTAATGACAGAGGTTAGGAAAGAAGTTTCCAAGGATATCCAGGGTTGTCTCTTATCAATAGCATTATAAAAATATTTATTCTTTCAATATCAATCTAAAGATCAATATGCAATTCCAAATAAAATTCCAGTAGTTTATTTTGAGGAATTCAGTACCTTATAAAATATACGTAGCATGACCTGTTGTGTTTTTTTTTTCTTAAAGAGAATCCTACATCCTAAATGATATGAAGATATACTATACAAATACATAATCATAAAAATTGCCACTGGGAAGAGATGTCATCAAAATGGTGACAAGAGAGGTGCTCAAATCCTGGAAAATTCCCCTGGAAGTTACAACAAATATAACAACTATAATTCAACAAAGGGTTCCCTATGCAATACATAAACACAGTTCATCACATTGAAATACATGAAGGTGGGCAAAGAGGAGCAAACTGGAAAGGAGGGCAGGGAGAAATTCAGACATGGGGACTGTCGGACCCTGCTTAGAACTCACTGCAGTCCCAGGAGATGAGGAAGAAAACAGCAGATAAGCAACTCAAAACTCACCACAGCCCCAGGAGAAAAGAGTGAGATGTGGGTGTGCATCCTGGAGCTCACCCGAGTCCCAGCAGACAGAAGAAGGGGCAGAGGCAGGGGCTGCAAGACACCGCAGCACAGACCTCACTCTGGTTTCGGGAGAAAAAAGAGGTGAAAAGGCAGTGGGTGCACTTCTTTGGCTCCAAGCATTCCTGACTAAGGGATCAGCATGTAATATGGCTGAACCCAGAACTCATGGCAGAGACCTCAGGGCAAAGACCAAATACAGAAAAGCATATGCCTGTATTGCCCTTTCTTCCCTCAAGGCCAGCCAGAAAACAAAGACATGGAGCCTTTGTCACCTTCTCCCCACCCTGACAGAACTCTCTTCCCCCACCTCCTCCCAATGATTTCATGGACTTGGAAGAAACTGTAGCAGTGAGTGTTGGGTTAAAGAGTAGAATATCTATAGCTCTGGGAATTGGGAAGACAGTTCCTGAGTGGCAGATGTAGCTGGTTTCAGTGCCAGGGAGGGAATAGTAGGGGCAGTGCTGCAGCAGTAGGCTGAAAGCTGCCATCATCCAGAGACACAAATACAATAGCTACCTTTCCCAATAAAGTTCTGCCCCCCGCTTCCCAGAAGAAATGAGCCCAGGAGCCCAGGGCAGCTGAAACACACAGGCTCTGCAGCTTCTGCTACAGGGGGGACACTGGGTTTCCAGAGGTTAAGAGCTCCATTGTGCAACACATTTTCCCTAAGAATGGCATACTGAGACCAAGGTGATCTGGTCAAATAGGAGAAACCCACCTCACAGGAAACCATTCATCATGAGTAAAAGGAATAATGCAAGAGAAAATAAAATAAAATCATAATTAATAATCACTGGAAAACATAAGAAAATCCTCTTTACATCTACCTGCAATATCTACTCCCTTAATTTTGCAGAAAGAAAAACAATTTAATAATAAATCTGACCAATCAAACTAGCTAGCCTGCTCAAAAACAAAATAAAAAATCTCCCCAAAAATGATCTTAAAGACATAGAATTACGTGATTTAAATGACAGAAAATTTAAGACCAAACTGGGCAAAAACTCAACAAGATGTAAGAAAACAGTTTTATGATCTCAGAAATAAAACCAATGAACAGATGGAATACTTTACCAAAGAGATTGAAATTTTAAAAAAGAACCAAATGGAAATTCTAAAGATAAAGAACTCAATAAAAGAGATAGAGAATGAAATAGCTAGCTTAGAAAACATAGCTGACCAATGGAGGAAAGAATTAGTGATATAAAAGATATAAATATGGAAATGACACAGATGGAAGAATAGAGAGACATGAGAATTAAAATAAATGAAAGATCTCTACAAGAACCATCTGATTTTGTTAGAAAAAGCAACATAAGAATAATAGGTATACCAGAAGAAGAAGAAAGCAAGAAGGACACAGAGAATCTACTCAAACAAATAGTTGACAAGAACTTTCCAAGTCTATGGAAAAAAACCTGGATCCTCAAATCCAAGAAGCAAACAGAACATCCAAGTATAGAATACTAACAGAGCTTCTTGAAGGCACACAATATTGAAGCTATCAAAGATCAATGACAAAGAAAGATTTCTCAAGGCAGCAAGGGAAAAGATGACTGTAACCTATAAAGAAAAGCCCATCAGATTATTGTCAGACTTCTCAGCAGAAACTCTAAAAGCCAGGAAGGAGTTCAACCGAATATTCAAACTATTGAAAGAGAGAAATTACTAGCCAAGAAAAATTTATCCAACAAAATTATCCTTTAGATATGAAAGAAGAATAAAGACTTTTTCAGACATATGGAAGTTGAGGGAATTCTCAAGCACAAGTGAAGCTATTTGACTTGAAACAAAAAGTCAAAATAAATAGGGATAAATTGGGACAACAGAAACATAAAAGGGGAAGAAGTAAAGGCCTAAATTTCCAAAGGAGAAGGGAGATAAGAAGCATGCTTAAGAAAAGGGGTCTCTGTGTATATGAAACTTTCTTTTACTTAAGCTTAATGGTAACCAATCAAAAAAATAAAATAAAATCTAGGATTGAGACATATAACATAAAAAAAGAAACAGAGGACAAAATCATAGAACATCACCAAATTATAATAACTAACAGAAACAAAAAAGCAAAGAAACAATGGAGAACCAAACTACTAGAAAATAAAAGATAAAATGAATATATGAAATCCTTATATATCAATAATCACCCTAAATGTAAATGGACTGAACTCACCAATAAAAGGGCACAAGGTAGCACATTGAATAATAATAATAAAAACATCCAACCATAATGCTTACTCCAAGAGATGCATTTAGGCTACAAGGACTAATGTAAACTCAGAGTGAAAGGGTGGAAATTATTCCAGATAAATGACACCCAGAAAAAAGTAGGTGTAGCCATACTTACATGTGATGAAATAGACTTCCAGATACAAAAGGTGAGATGGACACTACATAATGATAAAGGGGAGAATACAACAAGAAGACAAGACACTTACTAACATATGGGGGCTGTTCAGAAAAGAAAACAGCTATAAATGCTTCTATTTTACACATTACAGGGCTGTTTATATTCTGGACAGCCCTCATATATGTCCCCAATCAGGAAGCACCAAAAATGAATAAAGCAACTATTAACAAAACTAAAGGGAGACACTGACAAAAACACAATATAGTAAGGACCTAAACACCCCATTGATAGCCATGGATAGATCATCCAAAGAGAACATCAATAATGAAATATCAGCCTTAAATGATACTTTATAGCAAATGAATACAATTGACATTTCAGATCACTGCATCTTAGAACACAAGACTTCACATTCTTTTCTAGTGCACATGAAATATTCTCAAGGATAGTCGATATGCTGGAACATAAAATGAGCCTTAGCAAATTTAATAAGATTGAAATCATACCAAGCGTATTCTCTGACCACAAAGATTTGAATTGGAGATTAACTGCAAAAAAAAAAAAAAAAAAAAAAA